>DWDX01005790.1:0-10210 GCA_018245675.1 Agara michaeli | reverse complement strand
GTAATGTAAGGGTATCGTATTATCGATACCTTTACATTAGCAACTCTGGTAAAGTTCGTGCTCGGGCTACTGTAGTTGGTAGATTTTTGTAATGGACAAACGAATGTTTTTTTTTATTGACGATTTTCCATTTTCGTTCTACAGTGGATGAAGTTGGCGCACTAGACCATCGTTTCATTGTGAAAAGATTTCGCCAATGAAAAAACTGTTATTCTTTACGAACTTCTTGAAATTGTTATGCTGGAAAAAGTATAAGAATATTTACATTGCGGGGTTGAATGGATTATTTCTTATTTATTAATTCCTAGAATTCCGAAAATCGTTTTATGTTTCTGAAAAAATTACGCTAAGTAATTGTTGATAAAGCAGTTCTGCTTCGTTACAAATAGATATTTTTGTTGTATTTCAATAAATTATATTTTACAGTAAGTGTTATTTAAATCTAAGGAATTGTAACATTTCACCATAATAATTTTTATTGATGAAGTAACTGGGCTTTATTTGTCAAAATGTACCTATATAGAGTGAACCGAGCCCGAAACAAGACAAGTAATTTAAAAAACCAACTGTCAGATATTAGTTTACTGTAAACAAGTTTACAATAATTGACAAGGTTTAGTTTCTATTTGGATTTTCAATGAAATATCGGTAAATTACAATATTACATGTTGTAGTACCCCTGTATCAACTTTTAGATGACTCTTGGACGTAAATACCAGAATTCTTCCGGGTAAATGGCTTGATGGGTATCTGCTTATCGGAGCATGCAACTCGGGTGAGGACGTTCTGAGAGTCGCATTGATTTTATGCTATTTATAGGAATGCTGGGGAGGCTCGTAAGGTCTGTGCTAGCCAGTCGAAGGTCGGGACTCTATCGGGTTGCTCCTCATCAGTAAGTGCTGACGCAACTAACAATCGTTTCCTCATGATTCACTTGTACCGATAACGACGTACGTGGTTTCCTTTCTTGACGATTCGTAGTGAGTGCATGCATTTTTTAGAGATTTTCATCACTTGTCGCTTGCCCGGTATCCATGGTAGAGGAATGTCTACGTTTTTTTATTCTTTTGTATGTAACGCTTTGAAAATACAGCAAATAATACATAGCGTGTGATACCAGAAAATGATGCAATACTGTATTTTTGTTTATAAATAAGTAATTCTCTAATCTGAAATGTAAAATTTTGTGACTGAATTTTACAGTTTTCTCAAAAATTTATACTGTTTACCTCATAAAATCCACATCCCTCACAGGTCTCCGAGCGATGTAAGCATATATAAAGCCTACAAGTACAATGTCATACGTATGAAATAATAGAAACTCTAGCTTTTTAATGACTCGACGATCATATAGTAAACCTGTGTCAGTGTAGCTAGCTTACTAATGAAACTAATACTGATAATGATATTACTATGAGCCTCAGCATGAAGTGAAGTTAGTCAATATTGTGTATAAATTTACTGTGACCAATGGTTTATGTGGCATTTGACTTAGGTGGAAAAAGCATGATTCACTGCCTCTATGTGCAGGCTTACTTTTATTTGTAGCCTTGTTGGCCGTCCTTAGCGTTGTTCGGAGGACTCCAGGATCTTCAAAGAAATGTACCAGTATGTTCCTAACACTGCCCGTGGCTTGCCCCGGATGAGGGATCTTTCTCATCCTATACACATCCATAGCTAAGCTAATATTTTACCAGTTTCATACAGTGCATTTCTATGTTATTCTCCCAATAATGACAAACTTATTATTAAATACTAGCTTGTTCCTGTGACTTTGTTTGTATTGCCTTCGGACAACAAGGTATTGATTGTTATGTGATGAAGTGGTACAACAAAAAATATTGTGTTTGCGATCATATATGTATTATTGATTTTAATGTTTTTTGTATGCTATTGACTTGTATAAGAAAACACTTGAGAATATAGCAACATTTTAATGGAATATAACAAGCTTATATATAACAGACATTTGAGTATACTAATTATAAATATGTAATCCGATAGATATCACTTTCCGACATGATTGAACCACCCGACTACGAGGAGGTGTGCGAGCGGCTGATGGGCGAGAATGACCCGCTGGCGTACCCCGAAAATGACATCGAGCTGCTGACGGTGCCGCGGCGCATACGCACCCTCCAGCATGTCCTGCCCGATGAGGACTTGTAAGTATACTGTAACAAAGTTTACAGTGCCGTATGGGACTTCTATGTCCCATAAGAACACTTTCAGCTATGATGTGTTTTTGTTAATAACAGGGCTATAATAGGGCTTCCACACGCTGCTACCTGATTCTAATTTAGGCGATGAAACCGCTGATAAACATACAATAAATACAATAAAATTCTGCCTAGTTTGGGCTAAGATGGTTATGTTTTGTATGTTACCTATGCTAATATTATTCTTACACACCTCTGGTATTGCACACGTCTCAACGTCAAGTTAAAAACATGATTATTATTATTAATAGAGAAAAATCTGTCCATATATAGGATGAAAGCTCCGATGTTCGTTCGCGACTGCATCAGCTGTTACACCGCGGACTACACCGTGGTGGACTACAAGTACCGCGCCTATTCGGGCTCCTCGTACAGCCGCGAGCGGCTCAACGAGCGCATCGAGCGGCTGCTCACGGCGCCGCCGCACCAGTACGAGGTGGACATGGAGCCGCATGCCGTCTCTACTGAGGAGCTCTCGTCGCAACAGGTTAGTGGCTATCGTTACACTTTAACAGGAGAGGGGGAGGGGAAGTAGTTTTGCACAAAGGGTGGGAGGAGTTTATAAAGTGCTGGGAGTTTTTTTTTCACCGGCTTTTTTTCTCCCGGTCTACTATAACCTGAGGGGCACACAATGCCGAAGTAATTAAGATGACTAAAACATGACTTTCATTTTAAGTGTATGTGTGTACTTTATAATGAATAAAACAATTTGAATTTGTTGCTTGTCAAAATCAAATCTTGTTTGATTTTTCATCATCTCTCCGGCAGTTTGAGTCGCAGCCGTCCAGCGGTCGTCAATCGGTGGCCTCCATATCGTCGTCGTCGTCGTGCAACGAGACGCTCACGCCGCGCGGCTCCTGGGCCAGCCTGGACCTGCGCAGCTCCTCCTCGGACCCGCTCCTGCCGGACCTGTTCGAGAAGAAGCCACCTGAACAGATCGACGCTATCAACGAAGCCAGACGGTAAAGACTATATTGAGTGAAGTCTCAGATAGTCATGAAATTGTTATGCTGTGTTATATGGCTGCAATCCTTGTTCATACATGCTAAACGCTAGTTATAGATTCCATCCCAAAAATCATAGGATCATTATTATGTACCATATTGCTTATTATCGTTCAATGTTATCTGACACAGATTGGAGAACCGTCAGACTGATCTCCTAGGCCTCTACGCTCCTTATCTGGATGAAGAGGAAGCCGTGGAGAGGAGATTGGCAGCTGACATGCCTTGCGAGCTGATGGGGCACAGAATACTTGTTGTCTGCCACCAGTTGAAGTGAGTAAAATACAATGTGTCAAAGTTACAGGCTGCAGTGAAGTTGTTGGACTTGCTGATGATGATTGAAATATCTGATGGTTACTTTTATCTTAATGCTTCTATGAACAAATACTTTATTAAAGAAACCAGCTTTTGCCCGCGACTTCGTCCCGCGCGTATTTTAAAAGATCTAAGCATACATAGGGACATAGGGACAGACAGCGGAAAGCTACTTTGTTTTATACTATGTAGTGATAAACAAACAATCGGAAATATAGAAAAATCATAATTTTATTGGCTTTTTTCCATTCGTTCAGATTGGAACTTGACGTAGAGCCTCTATTCGCGTCCATGGCTCTCTACGACGCCAAGGAGAAGAAGAAACTCTCTGAGAACTTCTACTTCAACCTGAACTCGGAATGCACCCGTCAGATGCTGTCCGCTCACATCCCACACGCCGACCTCTCCACCCTGAGTCGCAGTGCCATTTTCGACGTTCTGAATCCATCGCCCGATGTGTTCTTGGTGGTCAGGGTGGAGAAGGTGCTCCAGGGAGACGTCAATGAGTGTGTTGAGCCTTATATCAAAGAGGATAAGGTTGGTTTTGTATATTTCCAATAGTACACACAGATTCTTTAATAAATGTTTTTGATACATTTTTTAAATAACATGATTACAGGTTTAGAAACGTCAATCGTCTAGTTGGCCAGTCGTAGTGTGTTGTGTCAGTTGTGTGTGTGCGTGTTGTGCAGAACCGCGAGAAGGTGCGCGCGGGCGCGGCGGCGGCGTGCGCGCGGCTCGGCCGCTTCCGCATGCCGCTGGCGTGGAGCGCCGTGGCGCTGCTCAGCGTGCTCAGCGCGCCCGAGCCGCCCGACCGCGACCGCGACCCGCCCGCCTCCAACACCAACAGCCTCGGTACCGTACGACACATAGTCAGTCACATAGCCATAGTGATTTTTAATGGCCTCGAGCAGAATGTCCCAAATGTTAAATGTCTCCGTTCTTACTAACCTCGCGAGCTTCTTCGTTCATCACAGTTTTCATATCTCAATGTAAGATATCTCCACTCACCGCTACCCGATTCCAATATAAGAAATTAAAAGCCTGTGTTATGTTCATCGGACAGCTGATAAAATATTTTTATAACTCTCAAACCAGAACAACCAAATGTGCTAATCACACAAATGTCAGTCCCGGATGGGACTTGAACCCATGACCTCCGGTTTATCAGTCGAGTTCCCTAACCGCTGACAGATCGTCACCCGGCGGGTGGTATTTCAGATCGCAAAGCGTCATCGAGCAGCTTGGAGCAGCTGCGGCGCCGGGCCGGCGAGGTGGGCGGCTCGCTCACGCGCAAGGGCTCCATCGAGCGGCGCTCCAGCGCGGCGCAGCAGGCCGACGACATCGCCGCCCAGCTCGACACCTTCAAGCCCATCGTGATCACCGTCACCAGTTTCTTCAAACAGGTCGAACGTCACACTTCGATATATCCTTCTCACGATAGTAAATAATTGTCATTAGTTTACGACGATTGATGATTAATGATTTTTCTCATTACTTACTCTTAGGCCTACAGATGCAAAATAATACGACAAATGAATGGTACAAATAGGTATATTTTGAGAAGACATGGTTACAATAAGTGTGGCTTAATAACGAGGGACATGTGTGGGGTCACCGCAGGTCGATCCCTCCCCGCGCCCCTCGCCCGGCCGCTCGCAAGGGAGCGGTGTATCCTAAGAACAAAAAATAACAAAGCGTACACAACCTTAAAAGCAAATTCATTAGTGTTACGATTTGTAAGAAACATTACAGAGAGCATATAGAAAGCTTGATGTTCATAAATTTCCTTTGCACGTTCATAACAGGAAACAGATAAGCTCCGCGACGAAGACCTGTACAAGTTCCTGGCGGAAATCAAGCGGCCCAGCTCCGCGCCCAGGAAGCTGAAGTGCATCCCGGGCACGCTCAAGATCGAGGTGTCGCCGTGCCCCGACGAGATCAAGAACGGACTCACACCGGAACTCGCTAAATTAGCACCGTACAATGGTAATAAAGAACTAAAAATCTTTATACACTCTCGACTCCCGCACGGCTCATGCTGGAGTTAAGAGCGTCTGAGCTGTCGGTGTGTTTGTGGGCAGCGGAGGAGAACGTGCGTCCGTGCAAGGAGGTGCTGCCGTTCCCGCTGAGCGCGCCGGCCGCGCCGCACCACCAGTACCGCAGCCTGCTGTTCGTGGCCGTGCGCGAGCTCAACCTGGCCGCATGCGCCTCGCGCACCGCCTCCGCCAGGAACATCACGGTCTCTAGCCCTCACCACCACTTGTCACTCAACAACACTAGCTAGTCATATATAGGCAGTATAAGATGTTTTCAGTTTAATGAGCACTTTGATTCTTAGAACAATAATAATGAGGACAACTACCTGATTCTCTAAATTAGGCAAATAAATTCCTGTTACTTATATAGATATTTTCATTACACCTGGACACAGTCTTAGCAGTCAGGGTCTCAGCGCTGCACCAAGATGCCAGTCAACATCGCCAGATAATGTTACCAGGTGCGGGTGCAGCTGATGTCGGGCGAGGAGCAGGCGTCTGCGCTGCCCGCCATCTTCGGCCGCAGCTCGTGCCCCGAGTTCAGCACGGAGGCCTACACCACCGTCCTCTACCACAACAAGTCATTACATATTTCACACATTGTATAATCATTTATATACAATTTTTCAAAAATATTTATGTAAATGATATATATTTGTGACAACAGTTTCAAATTGACAGTGACAGTATAAGTATACTTCTTACTTGTGGCAAATTGGAGCAGCTCAATGGAGTATATCCAGGCCTCCCGCAGTAACATGGAAGAACTATGCCATGCAGTGGGACCCAGAGGTCTTCATCCATGTGCTTATAAGCCCTTCACTTGATGGTATAACTGTTATATCTTGGTTTCCCCGGTTTAAGAAATAACTGAATAGCGCCATATTTCTTTCTGAAAAAACTAGCAAGCGAGTGAGTGCTGCCCGCTATCAGATTACAACGATAACTAACTAATCGAATATTATAACTTTTGCAACGTTGTTCAGAAACCCATCCCTCTACGATGAAATCAAAATAAAGCTGCCGGCGGATCTGGGCGATCAGCATCACTTGCTGTTCACGTTCCTTCACGTGTCGTGCCAGAGGAAGCCCGTGGCGCCCGACCAGGAGAAGAGTGTGGAAACACCCGTTGGATATTCGGTGAGTTTTTTAAAATGAGGCAAGCTTTTATCCATCAACTTACACCGGACATCTTGACAATACTCTTCGATACGTAAGGTGTGAAGTCCACCTTATTAAACTGTTTTTTTTTTCTATCTAACCTTAAATAACTATAATATGTCACAGATGACCACAAACAAAAGTCCTCTAACATCAAAACTTTATTTGGGTTTTTTTTTTTACTTGTAAGACCAGAGATATTTGGCACTGAGTGCTTTCTGCCTACCCCGCTAGGGACATGGCGTGATGGTATGTTGTTGTTGTTGTTATTTCAATTGGCCCAGGAGAAGGCGTTAAATAATAATGTAATGTGTTATGGTCGTGACGCGCAGTGGCTGCCGCTGTGCCGCAACGGCAAGCTGACGTGCGGCGAGTGGGCGTTGCCGGTGATGCAGGAGGCCCCGCCCCCCAACTATTCGTACATCTTCCCCGACGTGCAGCTGCCCGGCACGCGCTGGATCGACAACCACCGCCCGCTCTTCTACATCGCGCTCGACCCCCACACCACCACGCACCCCCTGGTACACCAACCGCGGACGTAATACAAATAAATCCTCCCTGCGGTCTCACAAATGTGCTGTTAGTGTGGATACAGCTTACAACGCTTACAATAGACTTCATCAAAATGCGATGTATTGATGAAATAAATATCCACTTACGGAATAGACTTCAATATTCCGTTAGGCCTGTGTTATATTTTAGGGTTGTCACGATAGAATATGAGCAGAATGGGCTATAGAATAGAATTATTTATTTGTTCAGAATAAGGTACAGTCACTGACCTTAAAGAATGTGATAATTAACTTTGTTACATGCAGCCATCGCTCCCCGGGTAAAATAATTCCAGACCATTTCGATATCCTGATTGTAAAACGAGAATTTAGTTATTATTATTATCTGTAAATATATCAAACATTTAAAATATGCCTTCCTTTGAAAGCTTAGACATTCATTAAAGTTACATGTATTCGTAGGACGGATATATAGAAAGATTCGCCATGGCGTGCGAGGCGGTGCAAGAGGGCAACATCCCGCCGAGGATCGGGCTCGCTAACATGGAGGCAGAACTTCGCGCCAGGTGAGTTTACAACGCCTTTTAGACAGAGACGGCTATATATATCGCGTTGCTAGCTGCAATCCTTTCAAATTCCTTTTCAAGTCCCGATGTAAATTTAATTTGAATCTAGTAAAAAATAATGTTGGTTTTAACAATATTGCTAAATCTTTACATGTGGCCATTGTTGTACGAATAAACGTTTCGTCTTTGTCTTTTTTTGCTTCCCACTGCTGGACACGAAACGGGAAAAGGGTCAATACTGTTAATACTGGAGTTTTATTAAACATCAGCATTGCCGAGCTACCGACGGCCAACGTGGAGGCCTTGGCTCGCTTCCTGCCCGTGGTAGCGGACAAGTTGCTGCAGCTGCTGGTGTGCCCGCCGCTGCTGGCCGGCCAGCCGCTCAACATCTCGCAGGACGCCTTCACGTGCCTCGCGCACGTCTTCACCGACATCACCGTGAGTCGATCCTCGTACATCTTCACTGCTCTTGTGGGCTTGATTGAAAAGGCACTTATTTAATCATTACTAACTTCTATTAAACTCAAATTGTATTTAGGGTATCTTATGCACGTACTGTACAGTTTATACATGAGCTACGTTTTAAGCGGACCACGGGGGGTCCGATGGAGACGCGATGGAGTAACGAGCGTTGTCGTGTGTCGCGTGCGCAGAACATGAGCGACGGCGCGACGTGCGACGCGCACGGCCGCAGCGGGCTCGTCAGCGCCTACGTGCACTACCAGGCGCGGCTGCCGCGACCCGCGCTCTCCGACCGCGACATAGGCCTGCCGCTGCCGCCCGCCGGTACCCGCCGCGCACCACACCACCCCACTACACACGACGCGACACTCACGCGACACTTTCAATGCAGACAATTTTCATAAATCATAGAACACATATTTATAGGACTTTGTAATTATCCACGGACAATGAAACGCTCGAATGCGACATTTTTCCATCACCTTTTCGCACATACACCACACATATACTTACAACAACAACAACAACAACAACAACAACAACATACCGACACATAAATATATATATACATACATATATTTACACGCTAATATAAATATAAGAAATAGTTTAATGCATTAACGATTAATACGAACGTTCCGCAGTGATGAGCGACGGGTCGTGCAAGATCCTGCACGAGGAGATAGCGCTGCAGTGGGTGGTGGCCAGCGGCGCCACCAGGGACCTCGCTATGCAAAACTCATGGTAAACAAGCCCGATGTATATGTCCCACATGCTTATTACAAAAATTACGTCTCCAGATAAATGTTCAGAAACGTCTTCCCAATATTGTAGCGGCTACAGGAATTATAGTTTGAAAGTTCAATTCAGCTTTTGGAAATCAATACATAATGTTGAATTGTCTAGTGTCCTTTGAATTTCTCCAGGGCCCTCTTTGAATTGATGGTGAAATCGATGGTCGAGTATTTGTACTGGAGCGGCGCGCACGAAGCCCACCGGAAGGCTCGATTTCCGGAACAGTTCACCGACGACATCACCACCCTCGTCACCAACATCACCGCTGAGATCATCGCCGGGTGAGCCTCGTCTCCGTCGAAATCGATCAACCAATAAACACCTCCAATTACCTAACCAACGAACTTACCGACCAGTCCATTCATTCATATATGTATATATGTAATACAAAGTGCTAATTAACATGAGCCGTTTATTATTCTGTATGCATTGGAGTACTCGGTGTTACGTTGTAACAAAAATGCCTCAATTTATTTTTATTCAGCTACGGCAAGAACAGCCGGCTCACCCAGAGCCTGAACAACAGCCTGGCGTTCTTCATGTTCGACTTGCTGAGCATCGTGGACCGCGGCTACGTGCTCAACCTGGTGCGCGGCTACCACAAGCAGATGTGCGCCAAGATCGCGTCCCTGCCCGATGCCGTGCCGCTCGTACATTATAAGGTCCCATTTGCTATACAATTATCAGCCGTAAACACGATAATAAAGTCATACGTGCACACATACAGATACATGTTATACACGCGTACAAACAAAGTGTTAACAGATTGTAAACGTTGCAGATATCGTTCCTGCGCATCGTGTGCTCGCACGAGCACTACGTGTCGCTGTGCCTGCCGCTGGGCGGGGCGGGCGGGGCGGGCAGCCCGCGCGCCGCCTCCCCCGCGCCCTCCGCCCGCTGGCACGCGTCCGACGACACGCGGCGCCGCGGCGCGCTCTCGCACGAGTTCCGGTCGCGGCACTACCTGGCCGGCCTGCTGCTGTCCGACCTGGCCGGCGCGCTCGAGCTGCAGTCAGTGCGCCCCCCCCCCCCCCCCCCCCCCCCTCCCCCCCCCCCCCCCCACCCCCCCCCCCCCCCCCCCCCCCCCCCCCCCCCCCCCCCCCCCCCCCCCCCACCCCCCACCCCCCCCCCCCCCCC
>DWDX01005789.1:0-10210 GCA_018245675.1 Agara michaeli | reverse complement strand
AATTTAATCCTGGTCCTGGGTGGGAATGTAATCCACGACCTCTAGTTTTTCAGTCAGGGTCTCTAACCACTCGACCACGACGGTAGACGATCGAGGCTACCCTGTTTTATTATTTTTTTGCTTTCAAAAGATATACTTACAATAAACGTGAGGGTAAATTCTAGAGGTTCGAAGACGTCCGAGAAGGTGGCGGTGGAGTGGGTGATGACGTACACGGGCCGCTGGAGCTGCTCGAACGTTCGCTTCGCCGGGGACTCGAAGGACCAGCGCGCCAGCGACACGTTAGCGCGCGGCCACACCGTCAGCGTGTTGTGGGCGGGGCCTGACACACCACGATTACGTACAACGTCGCTAATTTAACCGCTCTTATGAGAGTTATAACTGGGACGATTCTACACACGTGCGGCTCCATATTAGGAAACTAAATGCTCGTGCCCGTAACCGTTGATAAACATACATACATACATACATCGGTGAAGTAAATAGATTTTGTTAATAAAGAGGTTTGATGCACAGAGTAACGGCACATGTAACGGAAAATGTCGCCGACTGATTTGCAATGAATCTAAATGTATTTCTGTTACAAAAAATGCACGCAGTACTGCGTGTAGTCGTATGGCGATGTAATGCATCAATTTTGTCTCTTTCTACTAGTAAGGAGGAAATAATTGTATATAAATGTATAATTAAAGATATACTTTACCGTGCATCACAAATTGTAGCGTGCACTGTTCCCCCAAACAGGAGCGCGACGTCACTCGCAGGGAGGGCGGCGGGGTGAAGGGGGCCGGACCGCTCATGTACACCATTAGACTGTCCTTCCTGCAGTACAACGTATTGAGTGGAAGCCGATTCAATACACACGAGTCAAAGTAGAGGGCGGTAGTCACTACGGTTAGACCCACAGATGCAGTCCGAAGCGCAGCCTGTAGAGCGGCAGGTCGCAGTACACGCGGCGGCGGCACGTGTCCTCGTCCGCCGCCGCCCCCGCCGCGTGCCCGCCCGCCGCCAGCGCCGCGCGCGCCGCCCGCAGCGTGAGCGCGTCGTGCGGCGTCACGAGCACGCCGCTCGTGCGTGACGTCACGTGGCCCTCGCGCGCGTAGCTCACCACCTCCGTGTGCTGCGAGACACGGCACTCACGCTATCGTACTAGCACAGTATAACTAACGTACTGGTCCAAATATATATATAAATATAAATAGTATACCCATAAGAAAATACTACTGATCAGATGAAGGTCCCACTCACAAACCAGTGGTGTCTCTGCGTGGCGGTGCCCTCGTCCCTGTAGGGGTTGAGAGGGATGAACATGATGATGAGGCACACGGCCGACAGCGACACCAACGGGATCCAGAGCCGCCGCCGCGAGAACAGCAGCTCCACTCCCGACTGAAACAACAATATATGGCATAAAGGAAATATATATGTTTTAATTTTTATTGTTCACCATTAAAGTTGTCTCTTTCTTTTGTTCTTTCTTTCAAACGCTTACGACGACGGAGGAGACGAGGACGGCGAGGCCCACGTTGACGGCGGCCACGAGCAGGTCGGGCGCGGGGGTCACGGTGCGGCCCACCGTGGGCAGCAGCAGCGCGTTCAGCCGCAGCGACATCGACATCAGGAACGTGACGGCCGGCAGCGACAGCAGCGTCTCCAGCGCCAGGTGCTGCCACGCTGCCGGCACCGGAGGGTTAGAGTCAAACAGACATTCGTGCCACGAGAAGGTCAGATTAAGACTACTTTTAATAGACGAGCCTAAACGTTTCACGAAAGTACAATACGTGTAACGACCGCTTCGGGGTCTCCGTCTGGCTGAGTGTCTTTAAGGTCCACCGGCACTCGAGGGCAATGTACAGTCGATAGCGTTAATATGTGTTCATTTCTTTTTAGGGAATAATTTCTAATACAATCGAATAATTGTAAAAGTTCATTTACTCATAGATAAGATAATTTCTTGCCGATCGATAATAAGCTATTCTATATTTTCATCTGCAACCCTAAAAAGTATTGGTTAGGTAAAGTTAGGGACCCGGCGTGACGGTACGTTGTTATGTTGTACCAAAAAAAGTTACAAAAATGTACGTATCAACGGTCTAGTAGAGTGGGCGGGGGAAAGTGTATCCCTAAATTTGCGATCAGACAAAAATAGTAATCTATGTACGTCGACGACAGGGACACACGCTGCCAGATTACGGGTGTAGCGAGGCAGTGCAGACGGCTACCTTGCAGCCGCACGTAGCGCACCGCGGTGAGCACGACGCACGCGGCCGCCGACGCGAGCAGCAGCGGCGCGCTCACCACGTAGCGGACGGCGGCCAGCGCGCGCACGCCGCCCAGCGCCAGCAGCAGCGCCGCCGCCAGCAGCCGCGTGGCCGCCATCGCCTGCAGCGCGCGGATCGAGCGGTTCAGCCCGCTCTGCGCACCACCACAACGACAATAATTACTGTGGCCAGCTCCACACGCGGCTATCCGATTACTAATCAGGCTATTCAATGCCTGTGTCACGGTGCCCGGACAGCCGATATACATACATGCGATATAATACTTATATAGATATTGTAATTACCTCTAGACCCAGAACAAACTAGGTAATTGTTTTGTGTTTATAGCCTACCACAACATTTCACTGTCATCCAAGGTTAACTGGAAGACAATGCCGTTAGGCATTAGGTTTGCCCTTTGTAAACCCTATAATTAGGTATTTACATGAATAAATAAATAAATAAATAAATAAATAAACAAACGTGCCGCACACGCAAATGTTTGTCCCGGCTGGGAATCGAACCCGCGACCTCCGGTTTTGCAGTCGGCGTGTGAACTATGATAAATGCATTTCTCGAAATCGAATCGCTAGATGGGTTTGGAGACACTCTTGAAACTCTACGACCTTAACTTCGATAGACAAAAAGACCGACCACTGAACGGACGGACCGATCGAATCACTCACTTTTTTGCTTCGCCAGGCATCGAACGCGTGCGCGACGCCGACGGCGGCGATCAAATACGGCAGCCAGTACAGCGGCACCACGAGCCACTGCTCCGACAGATACCTGCAGTGAAAAACTGCATTAGTCATAACATAATACTGATAAAATCAGACAGCTAATTACACAGCACAGGCTTCCACCATCAATAATAATGGTAACCTTCAATCCAGTTTTATTGTCTACAATATTCATTATAGTAATAATAAGCGACCCTAACAGTGTTCAGTGTGCAGTTCGATAGTACAGTCCAAAAATGCTGCACTACTTTGAAGTGAGATTTAAAATGCGCCCCACCTCAGCTGCACGGTGGTGGCCGCGGACAGCAGCGTGCACGCCGCCGCGGCCGCCGCGCCCGCCAGCGCCGCCGCCAGCCGCGCCAGCGCCGCCAGCGCCAGCTCCTGCAGCGTGGACGTGCCTGCAACGGGGACGACGTAGATCATGAATGCTGCAACTATTTGTGTTTAAAACGTTTTGTTTGGGTTTTTACGAATCCATCTATATATCTATATAAAATCCATCTATATAAAATTGGAATGTCTGTTTGTAATATTAAAATAACCGCTCTTTACTTAATGCATATGTATGTATACACGGTACATATGTCAATTTTTTTTTGTCTGTCTGTCTGTCCGTCTGTTTGTTCCGGCTAATCGCTGGATCGATTTTGACGGGACTTTCACTGGCAGATTGTTGATGTAATAAGGAGTAACTTAGGTTACTTTTATTTCAATTTAAATTCAAACGCGGACGAAGACGCGGGCACTGCTAGTATGAAATAAAACACCAAAACTATAAATCTAGGCGATCTATATGAAACCTTAAAATATCTCAAGCGATGTAGTTAAAAGGCTATATCAGTAATTGTCTGAAGCATATAATGTACAACACATTACAAAGATCACCATGGCACGTCTGTTTCGGACCCAATAAAACCCACGACCTCCGATCTCGCTATCAAGGTCAAAAGGTCGTCCGTCAGTTTACTACGATTACGGCGATAACACCATCAACTATCGCTCTGGAGGATCAAAGCTTGAGGGTGGTCCACTTACGGAACCCAACGAGCCACACGAAGTAGACCACGGAGATGAGGCCGAAGAACGCGATGAGGAGGTCCACCGCGACGGCCGCGTCCACGGAGTAGCTCACCAGGAACCAGTTCAGATAATCGTAGTACACCGACGACGCAGGCGCCATCTGGAACCGCAAGGTAACGACGATAGGAATAGTAATAACTCCTAACGTTAGTATGGACGAGTGAAAGTCCCATTGAAATCGGTTCAGCCGTTCCCGAGAATACCCAAATTACAGACTGACATTTTTATTTATATGTATAGATTATGATGAGTGTAACCTTATCCTCGAGTTCCTGCATGTCGGCCAGCTCGGAGACGAGCCCCAGGAGCATGTCGCCCGCGTTCTGGATCACGCCGTTTCGGATCAGGTCCGGGTGGTCGTACCGCGTGTGGTACACGTTGCCCCATTTCACGAACGCGATGTCCAAACCTGGAAACGCGGGAAGAAATAATAACGAACATGTCGGGGCAAGTCACACAGGTCCATCTGAAGCCCCAGCCGAGCAAGCCTATCTAAACCGGACAGCTGATAAACTACAAATTCCCTCAGAATAGTCATAAAGAATAATGGCTAGATCAAGTCTTAAAAATTGTTAGACCCCCAAAAAGATTTGACGACTGTTATTCTAAGATAAATACCAGCCGCAATTGTTTCACAAGGCACAAGGCACAAGGCACAAGGCACAAGGCACAAGGCACAAGGCAGTCAGACGGTTGACATTTAAAAGCTGATCAACGGATTAGTTCAATTAACAGAACAGAGATTTTGGACTCTAATATTACCATGAATGTTGCCGAAATCGCGAAATATCCTGAAGTCAGTGTCGGAGGGTATAATGCCTGAGGAGAAGAGGAACTCTCCAAGACCCTGCGCGTTAGGTCTGGTCGTTCTACGTTTGTAAGCAGCCAGGAGCCTGGTGTCTGTCACCTGGTAATATACTTTTAATAAGAGTTTGCAAGCTGGTGGTCGAGACACAGGAAGTGAGTTCACTGCTGATGCACTGCAGCCTGAGATAAATATGAATTTCCAAACTTGAGGATGTTTTAATGATATTCATGTTTGAGCCCTAAATAGAGCAACACGAGGGCTTTTAAGGTCACTGACGGACGAAATTGACACAAAAATAAATATTTAGTAGTAATACTGTCACCTGAAAAACATTGGCTTTCCCGTTCATTCCCACTGCGTCCAGATTCACGACGTTAGTTACGCCTTTGGCCCACGGATGGTACAAAAATCCATGGCTCGCCTGCAACAAGAGTACCCCGGCTTATGAAGGATGAGGAAACTTTTAAAAATATAGGAAAATTAAAGGTACAGTTTCAAAATAGACAGTATTGCACACTTTACATTCTTTAATAGCGAAGAATTTTTTACTTAGAATATGTTAATTCACTTTTAGATATTTCATCTTAGAAAGGTATGTTTCCAACCTCGGAGTGAACAGATCCAATTCAATAAATATACACAATGTACGACACCTGCAATGGATTTTCCTCCGCGCCATTAAAAAGAAATACAATATTATGTTTCAATTTCCTCGTGCGTTTTGACAACCGACTCAGAACCTCGACCATTATGGCACAGAATATCCCGTTGTCCGACGCCCCTGGAAATTAATAACAAGATTTTAAACATAATTTCATATATAATTTCAAAAAGTAACCTTAACTTGAATGATTTGTAGGTTTTTAATACAAGCCTTGGACTGAGAGAAACATGAAGTTTTACTGTCGGTATAAGTATTTACAAAACCCGCTTAATGCAACATTTTTTCAATAAGTTAGTACAATGATATCCATACATTTTAAACTAAAAAACACTAATGAACTATGACAGTCACACAAACTCAACCGTTAGTTGAATAGGAGTTCCACAGGGATATATACTCAGACCGCTGTTATTCTATAATAGTGTTATTGTCATCATCAAACTAAGATATGAAATATAGCTCTCGTACCAATAGCATAAGGCACGGAGTCGTAGTGGCAGTTGACGAGCAAAGACGAACCGATCGTCCCGTTTGGATAGAAACCACTTTGACCTTCCAACACCGCTATGACGTTAGACAGATTTTGGTAGCAGTTTACGTGTGGAATACTGAAATCCATCCAATAGTCACCTGCGGAAATTATACATAAATATTTGACAAACATTTACATCGGTTAGTAAAAATGTTTCAGGAAAATTTTATTAATTAAAATTCCGAGAATTTGAGCCGACACTTAATCCTATGTTTTGCTTGGAATCTCCATTTGTCTTTATTGCTTGAATGCCGAATTGACGTAATGTTTGAATTGGATGTAGTTTTCTGCACGAACCAAGCGAAAATTTACAAGTCTACTGCAGTAGACTTCCCACGAGTAGTTTACTGGGTGTTTACGTTCGTAACTAAGTAGTATGTTCATACTACTTAGTTAAATAGAAACAAATATATTTACAAATCCAGCATACTTGAGACCAGCTGCCAATCAGTGCGGACCGGCAGTACAGCCTCCCTGGCTATCCTATCCACCAGATCCTTCATATCGTGCGTCTTAATAAGATGGTACTTGGTGCCGGCAACCCTTGGCTGGTCTCCCAAAATTTGATCAAGATATCCCTTAGCTACTTCTTCGCTGAATATATCGGAATTCTATGAACAATATTTAAAATATTCTAGCTTAATCCACAACAATTTAACCAATTTCCTCATAACATAAGTGATTTTGTTTAGTTTCAAATGGTAGGTGTAAGGAAATAGTACAATGCAATGAAATGAATGAAACTTTGCAATGAACCGTCTTCAAATCTACACCGCCGTGCTCCGTTTATCGGAGAAATCACGTGTTATAGGGTATCTGTGAGTGTGGGCAGCAAATTGGATAATGGTATGCACTATTGTGCATCGTATTCCCGAATTGTTGCTAAGTTAGGCCAAGTTGTAGCAAACTCACATTACTTGGCACGTCAGCGATCTTGATAACCCTGGGCATGTCATCTTCCAGCAGCTGGGTCAGGTATCCTAGCAACATGTATACTCCGAGCAGTACGATTATTAAAGCACCGGGTACCTTAAATTTCAAAATACATGCAACTTAGTAATATAACTCATATAAATAAACATGTAAGTATTAAAACTGGTAACTATGTAATAAAAGCATAGTGAAAATATTTATGAACAAAAACATAATTTACAATAAATGAGCAAAAAAAGTTATATGAAGTAATATCTTAAATCGATCGATCAATAGATCATAACTGGAAGGAAGATCGGAATTTAAAAAAGATAATTGTTCAAGATAGTGTATGATGAACGAAAAACGTAAATAAAACAGCAAAAGAACATCAACAGACGTTTAAAACTTCAACTATCATTCCATCCATCCATCTATCATTACGTCATCATTACGTCATCATACTATCATTACGTCAAGATTATCAAACGAAACCCCAAGGCACACCCATCACCGAAACACCAAAACCATTAACTGCATGTTCAAATATAGGTCCTTCCTCGTAATAAGTACCAAGGAGAACCTTCGCAATCAACTCGTTTGTTGTTCAAATCTACATACTACATATTTGGTATAAATCCATGAATACCAAAGACCACAAAAAAATTCAATAACAAATACAAAGAACACACAAATTTATTACACGCCATACAAAGTAACACTAGCCTAAACTGAAAATTAGGTATGAGATTAAGAAATCTTTAAAAGCAATTTAATGTTGAAATGTTAATGTCTATTTTAATAACCTTAAATGCATGGTCTCTAAAAAATAGATGATTAAATGAATTGAAGCATAAATTAAAAACACTGTGGAAAGCAAATAGTATATTAAAAGCAATGAAAATACAGACATTTTTATTATTTTAAGGTCTAATATAATAAATTTCTAATTTACCAGATACGTAAACAATAACAAATGAAATATGAAATATGTATAATACATTTAGATATTTTAAATGTTTAACCCGTTTCGAACAAACGTGTGTATAACACTCCCATTCCCTAACTCCTCGGAAGAATAATTCACGAAAACAAACTCAAAACATTTGCACAACACAACATTTAATTAAGCTCCATTTTGTGACCCGAGTCATATTTTACTCACAGATCTAACGGGCTCATACAAGTGTGTACCTTTCCTAGTGATCTCGTATAGCACCTAAAATTATAATCAACGTCAAAACACAGACAAATGAATATTATTTGAAAAATCCATTCCACAATAATGTCGAAGTTCAGTCAATAATAAAAGTCGAGACCCGAGTGACGAAGGGATTACTAAATTCGCCGTATTATTATAAGGCGGATAGAACTTAGTACATTAGAAAACAATACAGAAACTGGAAAAAATTAACACAATATAATTAGTAATGAAACAATTATGAAAGTACAAGTAAAAGAATATAACACGAATGTTACATGAAATAATGAAATAAAGGAATCTAATATTGTACAATTAGATTATAATAGCAGTGTTGGATGTACTGAAGTTAGTGAAGTTGGAAAGGAAATAAACCACTAATACTGTGCTGATCTATGTGTCAAAGACGTTTGCACAAATATGGGTACATTTAAAGATTTTACAGAACTATTAGTTCAATCCTTATTTACCTACAAACTGATGAAATGCAATTAGAATTAAGTACATTTAATATTATGTGGTTATGTTAACTCTAAAATTAGCATATATTTAAGTTAGTGGTTTCCTCCTGCAAAAGGTATTTCCTTTCCAACGGTGTAGTTAACGATGAGGTAAGCGGGTGCACTATAACACGTAATATACGGATGTTAACCCGCTGCCAGGGTTTCTCCTCGCGGTCGTCTTCCCCGTACTCCACGGAGGGCACGCCCGTGTAGCTGAGATTCCTGCCCTGAAATATCGAGCGTATTCAAATGTAACTTTTTAACACAGAGAATATTAAATAGGACAAATGTACCATTAAGTAATGATAGTATTATAAACTCGTGGCATAACATTTCAACCCGATCCGAAACTAGACAGAGTCTGGTTTGCGGTAACCAAATAGTTTCTAAATAACATAGTTATATAGAAAAAAATTACTTAGACACGTAACAATTACTTGTGTTCATCTCTCAACATCTTAACATTTTTACATCGGCTCGGACGTAACAGTATATGAAATATACTGTTGTTTATAAACTAAACAACAAATTGACAAATGTATAAAGTGAAAGAATGTAGAAAAGATGGTCGTTTAAGGAGATTTTAGAGAAAATGGAGATATTTCAAGAAACAAAAAACAATACTATACATATATACTTCCTTATTTACAGATTAAATAGGTTTTTTAGTTATCGTCCGTTACACAGAAGCCGCTCACCGGGCAGCTACTTCCCTACAAAATTTTGAAAAAGAGAATTGGTGTTGCTGGCAACACTGCGCCGCTTCGCAACCCAGCGATCTGGCAGCTGTTTTGGACAATAAGGCAAAGACGAGTGCAATTAAGAGCCTAATGAACGAACCGACAGTAATATTGTATATCAAAGACGACAATACGCTTTTTGACTGCACTGAAAAAGTCTACTATCATGTTATCTTCGTTGCACTGAAAAAGTTTATCTTAGTTATCTATGCACTCATATGCTCTGGGATTAGTAAAACGTCGCGTGCCAAACGTAATGTCATTGCTTTAAAAATATACTGGCCATAAATAATATTGCGCGCGCAAATATACTGACACCTGTATATTTAAAAATTTGATCAAATGAATCAGTTTTATTACGCGGCTAACGAAACTAGGGCTGTTCAAAATGTGTAAAATTAGCAAAATAAAGGGGATATATAATATTTTTGTGACAAAGAATTTAATCTTTCATAAAGGGGCAGTTGAGTTTGGGGCCAGTTTTCAAAGTGGAGAAAGATGAAGAAATAACGATATATAATGATTATGTACAAAACATACTAATAGGGACCATTCCATACACGGCTATGTTATTCCAAAGTAGGCAATTGAATCCCTGCGTTATGGTAACCGGGCAGCTGGTAAACATACATATATACACACAATCTAATACTTGACTGCCTGCCGTTGGTCGGGCGGTTGCTAGCGTCACTGCCGATCGGGAGGTCCTGGGTTCAAATCCCGGGTTGGGTACTGCTGGATTTTTCTAATTTAGAATTTCTAGTAG
>DWDX01005788.1:0-10210 GCA_018245675.1 Agara michaeli | reverse complement strand
GGGATGAAAGTTTGTATAAATCTTCTTAGATTTTACTTAAATTCAAACGCGGACGAAGTCGCGGGCACAGCTAGTTTTATATAAAAACATTGGTTCTGATCTGACCGTTTTGTAATTTATCTTTAGGCACCTAAGAAACTATAGTTACCTACATATGTTATGATTAAGAGAGTATTATGTCGCGAAATTTGCTATAAGGCTTTCTGTGATGATTTTCTAAAACCTGTGGGATTGTGAACCCGGATATTGCACGCACCGAACGGACTACGGCATCAATGAATACCGTTCGTTTTTCTGGACTGAGTTGTGGAGAATTTGGAATTGAGAGGATTTTATAGTATTATTAAAACATTTTTTTGGGATATTCCACTAAATGGATCCTTGGTCTCCGTTTCCTTGTGTGTAATCTGCAATTGAAGTAAATATGTTGGAATGTACTTATAGACAATCAGTTATACGATTGTGTTAAAAAAATATATACCATTCTATGAACAATATCTTTTCTTGTCTTATATTGTACATAACATGATCGATATTAACAAGATTTTAAATATGCATTAATGATACATTTAAGTATCTAATTCATAACATACATAAGGAACAGAGGAACAACGAGAAGCAATAATACTGTGTAAGATTGTTAAGCAGAATATACTTGTCTTACTACTCTAGTGGGTGTGCCATAATCAGATTGCGGCACTCGTAGAGCTTCGACGTAGACTTCGGCCGCTCCCACCAATAAGCTGATAGAGTGATAAAACATCATTTATGTTGGATCGGACCTAACGATAAGTAGGTATAACGCAAAATATTTGTTAAAATTTCTGTTTGTATATTTTTACCAAGCTTCGTACAGGAACTGCTCGCCAGGTAGGTATTAAGGACTAAATAGTATTGTGTACAGAGAGATAACCAATGATAAACAGAAGAACTCGACGTAATAACAAAGGTGCTCACCTCACTATTTCATTTTGCTTAATGATACCGCCGCATGCCACCGGCGGGAGCTTACACAAAGGCTTTATTTCTCACATATCGGTGAACGCCGGTGACTGGTTCACGCGATAACGCTGAGCACGCAACCGGCACGACGACACGTCGGGTTCGAGTCGGAGCGGTCGGAGGGCGCGCGCGTGTTGTTGTTGTGAGGGAGGTCCTCACGGAGCGAGTGGCTCGGCGGCGGCGTGCTGGGCGCTCGGGCGGGTGGCGCAGCGCGACTGCGCGCTCCCGCTCCTCGGCCGCCCGCCGGCGCTCGATACGCTGGCCATGAAAATTTCAGCAGAGCTGCTGTCACCGGTGGCGACACGCAGGTGGCGCGCGCCACGTCGCCCACGCGCACTCATACTTGCACCCTGAATTACATACGCAACACAATCTCTTTCACAAATTATGTTATTAGCCCGCTTTTGTATTCTCGCTATCTTTCGACCGAAAACAAATAAAGTATCTTATGTAACAGAATGTAAACGTTTCATGCGGTCGTTTATCATCATACCCTCATATTTAGGTAATTGGTAATTATATTTATTTACCCCTTTTCTCACTTTTCATTTGAGGTTCAACAGGGCCAAACAATACCGTTTTGCAAGTCGTTTATGTACTTTATTATTACAATAGGCATTAAATTGTAAATATCTGTGATGCCCTAGTATAAGACACCGACAAGCACAGGTGAGGTATCTACAATAAAAGGCTCTACTCTGGGCCTAATTATCGCGGATCCGGCCAACAGAAGTTTACTAATAGTCATTGAATGATTCAATACTTACCTTCTAGCTTTATCGACTAAGGGAAAAATTTAATACTTCAAACGTCTGGATGTGAGTAACAAATCTATCGAGAGGCCGTTATATTCATGCATACAAAAAAGTGAAACTCAAAAGTACAAAAAAAATATCCTGCAGTTTTCGTGCCATAAAAAACACAACAAAAACAAACATTATTTGAAATTCGAATTTCTTATTTCGTTTTACGAACTTGATAGTATTGTTACCTATATTACAACTTTTTTTCTGTAATTACATAAAATATATAATTATATTACGTTCTTTTAGGATCTTCAGTTTTGTCATGAGTATAATGTTTAAGTCAATAAAAGCCTAAAAATATGTTTAGGATACAAATATGTATATAGGTTGCTGAAGCTCTATGTAAAGATACTGAATTTAGTCTTCAAGTTTATCGTGGAGTGTTGTATTGTCTTATTAGTATAGAAACTATAGGAGAAAGTTATTGTGTAATATTAGCTGTAGAAGCCAATTAATTGAAACACATTGGTAAGTAATCATTAATGTTTATTACACAATTATATATAACATATACAAGAAAACACTGGTGAAAACCTACAAAATTACACTGTTACAAGAAATATTTACTTGAAAAGGTTTATTTACCAGTCGGATATACATATTATGACACCAATAAAGCTAATATGACTTTTCGGTTATTTATCGATAAACGATAAAATCATTTTAAAACATAAATTCGATTATGAATATTCTCTCTATACAGAAAATTCAAATGCACGATAATCATCAATTCATTATTATCTGCTTGGTAAAATGTATTATCGAAAGATTATTACAGGATTGGTTTAACATACCATAGTTTCATGTTATTTGAGTACACATAGACATAAAACAAATAAATATTCAAAGCACATACATATTATAGAATGTACAATATAACAAGTGCATGCACACTGTCGCCAACGAAGATGCTAAAACATGTTCGTTCGATATTACGGAACAAACTCATATCTGTATGACCAATTTGTTTTAGCTTGTTTTGTTAAAATCACATATTTTTAATTTTAGGAATATCAATATTTAACGCCAATTCGGATAATTTGTTTATAATTTTAAAGCTTCTAATATCATACAAAAGGGTTACAGCACCTTGCGATTGGACATAATTATTTTTGCCTTTGGCTCAGTATTTAGTCCTACAAAACACTTAGGTAATTAGTTCATGAGATTCCTATTTATTCACATAGCACTCTATATACACACATCGAGTACACATACACCAATCACTTTAACAACAGTTCGAGTAGAAAATTAGGATAGGATATTAACAAAGTATTATTTATTTACACTATTAACATTATTGTATTTAAGATTATCGGGAAAACTCGGGTTACTTAGCCTCGGGGTAAACTGAACGTAACGAACGAACGAACGAACGAACGAAATTCAGTTATATTATATACACACTTGTATGGGAAATAAGCGCATTTTAAATTTAGTTTATTATTTAAATTACATTTACTTTTCAAAAAGTTTTGACTACCATGAATTTCGCCAATGCAAACACGACCAAATAATCATACGGGCCAGAGCTAGAACTCTTAAAGTAAGCACCAAAAATGCTATTTCTAACATTAATATTCACAAGAAGTCACAATTGACTTGCATTGAAATCTGCAAATTTTCTTATATATGAAAAAAAAACAAGAAAATTAAAATTATGCTACGGGAACGTATGGGTATGATCGCCTTCGAACTTTTTTCTATGTATTATAAATGTTCGTTACATTAAAATGTATTTTAATTACAGATGCATTAAACATCAATATACATTAAAACATTAAACGAAATAAACATGGACTAAAATAAGAAATGTCTAAGTTTTAAAGTAAAATACCCCGAGTTCACGATACTTAAACCGCCGCATTGATAAGTACTAAGTAGTTATCCACATCCAAGTTCACATAGCTTGGAATGTAATAGAATTAAACACGTAATACATATTATGTATAAAGGAGGTATCTAAAATGATCAGTCTTTGAGCTAACGCGTGGAGGTATATCCGCTAGCACCAGCGCGGTCAGGCGCGGCGCCCGCGCGGCTTGCCGGCGCCGGCGGGGGGCGCGCAGGCGGGCGCGGAAGCGGGCGCGGGCGCCGCCCGCCGCGGCCGCAAGATAAAGTTCAAGTTGTAAGCCGTATTTACTGCGTAGTATACGTTCGCGTTGGCCGGGAGAAGCATTTCTGAAACAATAACATTTAGTACTGGCCAAATCCAAGAGTAATTGTTCTATAAATATGATTCCGATTGTTTTATTACTATTATAAAATCTTTATAATCATATGGAATATTGTAACAGAGGAAAAATACAAATACAAATTTTCATAGTAATATAATGTTCATACAAAACTCATACCTCTTTCCGGCAAAACTTGTGCTAACGTATATCCATCGGGATCACCGTCGAGATTGAGTTTGAGCATGGCGTTGCGGATGACCTGCGGAGTGCGCTCGTTGTTGCTCAACATAATAGACTTGTACAACACCACTCCCTCTGTTTCTACGCAGTCCGACTCGTACGTAACGCGAATGATGTAGAAATCGGGCCCACTGCGGGCGTTCGCATGCGCGGGACTGGCGCCCGCGGCCTTCCCGTTGGGCTTCTGGCCACTGTTCGCACTCGAAAGCGAAACATCTAGAGACGGTAGCGACGAGGACGAGGAGCCGTGCGACAGTCTCGTTGGCGACGACCGTCGTTCCAGGCTGTCTCTTTTCCAAGCGTTCCCAGTGCCGTCAGTCTCGCAATAAAACTGCGAGCTGTTACTGGAGCTCGTGCTGGCGATCGAGTCGTTTTTCCTGTGGCCGTGAGTATTGTTGTCGTTGATTTTTTTCGGTCGTCTTTCCTTAGGCGGATTGGTTTGTGGTTCTATTTGACACGAGAGCTGATACGCTTCACGGTCGTCCAGTACTATGACTGAATCGAACCATCGATCGAACATCGGGTCGGAGGGTAAGTGGTACGCGTTAGCGGCACCCTGTAATAATTTAATTTGAGCGAGCACCTCAAATTCTTTACGTCGCTTATCAAAATTAATTAAACCGTCTGCCACTGTATCAGGTATCGCAGTATCGATCATGGTCAGGTCTGTCAAGAACGTGCCGAGATACGGAATGGTCCCGTGACTGACTCCCGGGGAGCCTCGTTCATGAAGCAACTTTTGGAGTTGTCTGTCATTCTCTCCGACGGTATCCGCAAATTTCGCTGTCCCTTCTCTCATCAGCAATTCTCTTTGCGCCCACCGGTTATTGTCTTCGCTGAAAATTCGTGCAAGTTCCTCGAACAACTCCGCCTTTTCTTTAGTGAGAAGGGCCCACGTTTTTCTTAACCTATACACGGGATTGCTCTGCAACCCAGATATTATGGCTTTCAAAGAGGAAAAGTTTTTCAGTACTCTCAATTCGCGGGCAATATCCAGCCACGCGGCCAGTACGTCAGATCGTTCGAGGGGTCTCAAGTTGGGCTCGACCAGGACCGTCGATATAACTCTGAAGGATACCGCGTTGAATTGGTTAACGGTGGCTAAGACGGTGGCGGCGTCGTGAGAGCGGTCCTTGTCGCGGCGGGACCACACGGCGCCGAGGCACTGGTGGGGCACGAGCTTCTTGAACAGCTCCATGTCCATGCGGGTGAGCTGCTCGGCAAAGTGCCGGTGCGGCACGTGCGGCAGGCGGTAGGCGCTGGTGTGGTGCGCGGGCAGTCGCATGCCCGGCGCCAGGCACACCCCGCCGTGATTCCCCAAAGCGCACCCGTTGTTCTCTGCGCTGAATATTGCTAGCTTCTGCAACACCTGCAATGCAACAATATCATATAACCGGCCCCTATTTTCCCCAATACGTAACGTATAACTTGGGGATACTTACTAGGACCGCGTGTTAGGTACTTTACATTATCACTTATCATTAGGTGAGCTTGTGCTCAAACCCTAACCTATTATGCAATGAAAAGATAATAATAATTCATACAATAAAGAAGTGGTAAAATAAAAAAAATTGTTGTATAAAACTACCAACACCCACAGTCAATGAACTTTTTAAATGGATTGCTTCATTATTCATCATGAAAATTAAGTTTATGCTAATTACATTTCATCTTCTAAACAATAGTAATGACAAAGCGAGGTACGGATGTAATCGTACTGTGTAGTGATTGCTTAAAAATTCATAATCTGTTCATTACCATATTATTCCGCTTACGGTAAAAATTATAATACAATCACCAAATGAAAATACCTACAATAAAATAGATATACATATTATTCATTTCAGACAAAAGTCCGTAATATGCAATAAAATATATTAATATAGAAATACAAATTAATTTCTTGTGTTATTAATGAACTAAATGAGTAATCGATTATAAAAAGCAGTTAATAATCATTGCACTTTTTTGTTATTTGTTTCTGTTTTCGTACGTAATACGCTTTCACTGTGCTATCGTTATCTTAAACAAGTCATAAATCAAGAACTGTAGCTAAACGAGTGTATGGTTTGTAAAGGACTAGCATCGGCCGCGACGTTCAAAATCGGTACAGCCGTTTTGACGTGAAAAAACATATATACCAAAAATATGTACCATATACACACACTTTCGCATTTATAATATGAGTAGAATGCGCACCTTCGAATGCAGCTCAGAGCCTGGTAGATGGAGCTGTGTGAAGGCGAGCAGCTGCTGCAGCGCGGGGTGGTGCGGCGGCTGCCGAAAGTCCTCCGGGTAGGTGTCCAGCCACACGTGGAGACATGCCACCAGAGTCCTGCGACAACGCACACCAAATTAAGGATTTTCTCATTTTCATATTATGTTATTATTTATGTAATAAATTACTTCAATTTAGGTTTCAATAATAAATGATTATTTCAGTTTAGGTAAATTACTTCAGTTCAGAAATACTAGGTAAGCCTACAGATTAAGGTGACTATATTTTTAAATACTACTGCAATGTATGACTAATATTTTTAAGCACTTCAGATTTTGTTTTTTAATAAAGGTTACAATTTTTTGTCTTGACGTGATGGTAGAATATTAATAATGGGTTTAATTCAAATCACATCTGTACCTACAGTATTATTATGCTTTAAATGCAAGTAATTTTATAATATAAGCCATTCTTCGGTGTCTCTTACATATTATATGTACTTGAAATAAAAAGCGTACTAAAAATTATACTGATAATAAAGTCATAATAATGATATTTAGAAGTTAATTAAATAAAGTTTTGTACGATTAAAACGCGAGATAAAAACAAGGTTGAAAGTTATCACAAAATTGACTGATATCCTTTTCAAACAAACAATATAATAAAGTAAAACTAATCGAACCAACAACAGCTGAGAAGATAGGTTTTTATAAAAGTGCCTATAATTAAAACATTTACGTATAGATCGCAAGGTTGTTTACGTCCTAGTATTGCACATAAGGCTCTGTGGCACTGCGAATGGCCTGGAGTCAGTGCGGATGGCGGACATATGAGGCAGTATCCAACCAGTTCGTCTGATGTTTTTAAACTAACAATTTCCAACTGGAACAAACTGCTTAACGTGCCCTTTGAAACGGCCGCGAGTGTTTGATATTAGCGGTCATCCATCGAAGACGACTTCGTCCGATGTTGCTTAATTGTAGAAATCGCTTGCCATCTATTAACTTGTCAAGTCTACAACCACTTCGATTATGTATAGATATGGCATGGACGAAGTATCAATTATATTTCACACGTAAATTCTTAACACATGTGTACGCACTTTCTATGTTGCTGCGAGGTGTCGATAGCTGTAGGGAGCACCTCCTCCGACGCCAGGGCCTCGTACCGTCGTAACAGGAGGTCCAACACTCGACCGCACTCCGCGAATGAACTGCAAAAACATTTATCATTATAAGCTTGTTCACTAGAAATCAAATTCGCGACATTCTTAAATAGTGTTCAATGCTCATTAACCTTCATCAAGAGGTCGTATAAAAACGACAATACCTATTCCATGTACCTTCCGTTATCTACAATATCTTCTAAGGTTTAGACGTTACATAACTTTCTGATAAAACACATTAAAATAAAACTGATTGAGCGTTTTAGCAGCAACTACAAAAAAGGCCAACATTTATAAGTAAGATCAGTAATGTTCCACATAAAGCCCGATAAGGTATCAATGGACAGCAGTAAGACTGACTAAGTTGACTAAGAAGTTGCAGTACCGGTAAGTGGCGAGAAAGACGTTGACGTAAGTGGATTCGAGTTCCCCATCGTCGGTGGCCAACGCCTCGACCAGCCGCTCTACGGTCCCGGCCTTCACGAAGCGCACGCGCACCGTCTCCCACTCCAAGTGAGAGATCTCGTCATCAGACTCCTGGAAAACCATATATTTGGCGTTAATTTTCATAAATAACACTTACAGTGGGAATAAGGAAATAAAGGAAAAACATACTACCTACCCGTGAATAATTAGCCTTCAGTTAACTATAGACAATACCTACTTTTAAACATGTTTTTGATTATTATTTTGTGGTAAAATTAGAAAATAAAGTATCGCAAGGCATCTAAAAATTAACATTGTTTAAATTTCATACACAAATATAGATTTTTTAAATTTCGACACAGGTTTTGTTAATAAAAAGCTTAGTGATCTTCAAGCCGGATCTTCGTCATAAAAAATAGAGGGCATCGTCCCAAAGAGCCAATATTTGCTCAGCTTAGCCAAGTTACATGTTCCTAACAGCCCTCGACCGACGATACCACGAGTGTGACCGTGAATCACCGTTGATAGCGAACAACAAAACAGCACGCCGAGTAACATACAAATATAGGCCAGTGTTTTCCATGCGTCGAACACTCATGGAAACAAACATTAACAATACAAACTACGAAGTAATGTAACTTAAAACTTCGCTAAAGAATACTGAATTATTATTATTATTATTCTAAATGTCACAAAGTATTTGAACACCTACCGATAAAACTATGTGACTATTTGTATAATAACAATGATTTATTTTTAAAATATTGATAAATGTGAAAGTTTATAATAATTAGGTAAGTGTATAATAAATGAGATGCATTTTATGATTTCAAAATTTTGCCCATATACTCCTGTTATGAGAAAAAGACCAACATGTCTTTTGGTAAATCTCACTGTTATTTAAATATGAAGAAAAAATATACTTTGCTATTACTATTGAGGTTATTATTAATTGAGTTTTAATAAGTCACCAACTCACACTTGAAGCGCTACGCGTGGGCCGGTGGTAGCGCACCTTCTTCAGGTAGACTGTGTATATGGCGCCGTCCACCCGCTCCTCGCCCCACAACCGCCATGTCGGCTGCTGGAACACACCAACAGTATACAATACAAACCTTGCATATTTAGCGATAACAATTGTAAAATATTACAAGTACATACAATCTCGATAGCGCTACCGCAAGTACTATCATCAGGTAGTTACATGATAGCATATAATAGAATTCTACACACACAAGTTTCTTCGATGCCGTCTGCAATACAGTACTGACGTATGCTACACGTAGTTGTGTCCTCTGGCTACATTTAATTCTAGCTGCCTTAAAGTGCAGCCAGTTAGAATCACACCGCTGCCGCTTATATTGTAAACCCATTTTGTCACATGTAGGTATCGCCATAGATACAAGCTCAATTATCCGAGGTGGTAAAATCTAGGTAAAAGCTAGGAGGTAAAATCACCATTGACTCGGCAACGCACATACCCAATATTGTCGATAATTTACAAAAGTAAACTTAAAAGTAAAACCAGAACTGCCCCTACAGGAGTAATGACGGAGTAACAGCACAAGGAGTGCAAAATTATACTTATCGTAAGAGATAGAGGTGAGTAATACTTAATGTTTAATAAAATGGCTGCCTTATTAGGGAATAAAAACATTTATAATAAAGATAATATGTTACAAAATTATTGTTTTTAATATTTTTCAACGCAGAATATTGAATCATCTGGGGCATGTTTTTAAGGTTGAACGCAATTAGAGCTTTCGTCTTGCACGTTCGTGGTATAAAGAGTAAGTATACGACATTTGGCTCGTTAATGCCGAACTCGTTGGAGTCCTGTGGGCAAATATCGGGACATAAGTATTTAGCAAATTAAAGTAAAAAGCCATTGTTTTATTATTTATTTATCATTTTACTAACAATATTTTGAATTCTGTAAGTAGGTTACATATTCTTAACCTCTAACTACACTTCAGTGGCTAAGGAATTACTACTGGTTATTACCAGCGACTTCGTTTGCAGTGAAAATTTAAATTCAAATTTATATTGTTGTATTAACTATACAATTATATATTAATTTCATTTTTTAGATTTGACCTTTATCAACATTATCTCACTTCTTGCCAAGTTTTATTTCTGCGCCTATGTCGATGTAAGAACTTACCGTTAAAATTAC
>DWDX01005787.1:0-10211 GCA_018245675.1 Agara michaeli | reverse complement strand
CGTCTTTTTCACTCTTCACTGAAACTGTGCGAGCCAATTGATTTGGTTTGTCTGAAAATTGAACAATGCCAGGTGTAAAATTGGAACAGCTGTAAATCAGAACCTATCGTTTATTTCCAAGCGGTTGTATTTGGAAACACGAACTTTGTAAACCGTAAGAACACGTGACAATCGACACAAACCTGTCTCCGAAATATCTGGTGAGGATTGCAACATAACCATGTCGTAGTAATGGCTCTTCAAATTCATCAACTCGTCATGATTCCCGACCTCTACAACTTTTCCACTTTTGAACACGTAGATTTTGTCGACATTTCTTATCGTTGATAGCCTATGCGCTACGACTATTGTTGTTCGACCTTCTTGGGCCTGCAAATGGACACGTTTGATTAGTATTATGTACTAACATATTATATTGAAGAAATTATTGTTCTATCTAAATTGATTCTTTTGATTTATGTGCGTTATATCTAGTTTTACTAGTCCTATCTAATACTGTACAAAGATATCTGCAGTTACTATATCTTCTTTCTATTTTAAAGGAGAAGTACACTTTCAATTATTAAGGTCGTTTGCAATGTATATACTTCAAGTTCAGTGTTCTAAAAAATTCAGTAGGCTTACATAATACAACCTTATCTAGAGCTGCCTGCACTTTGGCTTCGGAATTTGTATCGAGGGCGCTAGTAGCTTCATCTAGCAGGAGGATGCTGGGGTTACGAACAAGAGCTCGCGCGATCGCAATGCGCTGTTTCTGACCTCCGGAGAGTGATGTTCCGCGTTCTCCAACAAGGGTATTGTAGCCCTGTAAGCAAAAATTCTTATTAATAATATTGTTTACTTAAGATTTAATGTCATCCATGAAAGACCAGGGGTTTCGTTTGGTAAGTGCATCAATTTGGCAATTGAAGATAAGATACATATTGAGATACAATTCCTGTCATTAATGTTTTTATTAGTAACTGCAAAGTCCCCTTGCAACGCCAAAAGTCAAAGGCAATTTCATTAATCATAGTAACTTAACGGTCGCCTGACTTTTAATGTTCTAGTCGTAAGTAGTTAATTTGCGGACAGGGAAAGTTTACCGCTGGCAGCTTCATAATGAATTGGTGCGCATTCGCTTGTCTCGCCGCTGCCTCGGTGTCCGCGTCCGAGGCGTGTTCCCGTCCGTAGCGGATGTTCTCGCGCACGCTGGTGTTGAACAGCACCGGCTCCTGTCCCACCAGACCTATCTGCGCGCGCAACCAGCGCACCGACAGCTCGCGGACGTCGTTGCCGTCTATGCTTACCTGGTACAACGTAAACAAGATATTCATACAATTCCTACATAAAAATGGAAGTATTTTCAGTAAGATTTTTCTCAATGAATGAAAAATATTCAAGATAACTTAAAATATGTTAAAAACTAGTTTTAATTTAGCAGCGGCTTACAAATACAAAATAAAATAAAATTTTAGACACGTTTGGATGATGTTGGCAGTTCCGTATTTTTAGTTCACAATCGATACGTGTAAATGACGTATGATAAGTACAAATTTAATAAAATTCGTTAATTTAAAACACTAATTAACGCTTACCCCGCCATCGAGGACATCGTAATATCTGGATATGAGCTGTATAATGGTTGATTTGCCGCATCCAGAGTGGCCGACCAGAGCTACCGACTGCCCCCGTTTAACGCTTATGCTCACGCCTTTTAATACCTAATATCAACAGATGAAGAGAATCAATACTATTCGAAAAAGTAATAGTACAATTGAAAGTATTCGTAACGTAAAATATAATTTAAGTTTTTCGGGAAATACAGTCTGCTTAATACTGTTTAGCAGACTGTTGACAATTTTTTAAAAGGAAAACAAATCCTTTTATAATGGTCACAATGTTACGATTTATATATATTATGAAGTTGGTTAAAAATGTATAAATAATACGGTGTACCTACCGGAACATCAGGTCTTGACGGATAATGGAAGAACACGTTCTTTAGTTCAATGTTCCCGTCGATTGATTTCGGGCAAGCCCCGACATTATGCAACGGGTTAATTGTAGGAACATTGTCGATCAGATAAAAAATTTGTGCCCCAGCGCCGCGCGCTCCTCCAAACACTTCCATTAATGTTGACGATATACCAAAATTTGCTGAACCCATAAGCACACCAAAGAATACCTATAACAACCATAAAATCTTCCTTACATGTTAGTAAAATATCATTTTATGCATTGGACTAGTCAATTATTTTTAATTTTTTATGTATTGCTTAGTCATAAATCATTTTTGCAGCTATTTTGCATGGATATCCACTTGTTAATAAAAAGGTTAGAAGTATTGATATTGCTTAAGTGTATTGTATCAATTTATCTATGTATGTTTATTTATTTTATTTAATCACAAAATCACACTTATTATTGTGCTTGTAGACAAATGACGAAACTAAACGTTACTTCTAATAACTTTATAGTTAGTATATGTATATAATTATTATGTATTAGCAAACGTGAAAATGATCATTGCCGTTAAATACTTATTACGTATTAGGTATATAAATATGTATGTCACGTGAACTATGAGATAAATGAATTAAGTACTTTATTCACGATGTACACCTGTGAATGTCGCCTCATAAAGATAAACTTACATAAATATATGAATACATGTACTTGATAATAAAAACAATATTTGTCCTCACGTGATACAGGAAGTGCGCAGATTCACGTACAATTCTAATTTTAAAAATTAATCGCCCAAATGTTTAATTTCAATTCTTATACTTGTCATTAATAGCAAAGGGAACTATTTTTAGATTTTTGACACAGTGAAGTTTTCAGAAAGCGAAGTCTTGATTTCCCGTATTTTACAAGGACTTTTCCTATAAAATTGTTGATCGCTCTTGACTATGGCGTTAAGATATTTATTATAGTCTCGCCTTAATTACTTCGACCTAGCGTGTGTCTTATCAATTGTATATTCTGTTAAGCGTGTATTAAGCGTGTTTCGTTTTATAATTGTTGGTATTCAACACTTATATATTCTTATCAATTGAGTAGTCGGATAAAACTATCAATTGAGAGTGTCCTGAGACTTCATTCTGGTTCAAGCTGGTGGAAGTTAGAAAACGTTGGGGTCTGTTGTAGATATTTACTGCAACATTTCGTATCATAGTATTAGGTGTGAACGAATCTCATCCATCATGAGGATTTTTGAAGACTAAATCTTACCGCTTATAAGGGCGAACTTAAGACTAAAAGTGTAGACACCTTTAAAACTCAAATTAAACATTAAAATGAAAATGATTACTTGACCGTAAAATATGTTATTGATATGTATAATGGTGTACACTCGTAATTTGCATTTGCAAATGTTAACATATTGGTTAGATATTATTCAATCGCGGTATATGGGTCAAAAGTTAGTAAAGTCACATGTTAGAGGCTGTGTTACGAAGTTAACGAACTTACTTACCGCCATCATCGTTTCCACGTCGTAGTTATCAGGTTCGTTAACTATAAGCTGATATCCAAACCAGAATGACATAGCGTACGTACAGAAGATGCATAAAAATAAAGCGCCCATAGCCAGACCGTTAAAGAATCCTGAAAGGAGACAAATATGATATATTTTTTAGGTATGTGTATCGATGCAATTTTTTGGCTCGTGAATAGCTCTTTTTTGAAGTTCACATAATTTTTTGATTAATTTTTTTTTTAATTACTTGCAGCTATGCGCTAAGGAAAATAAGCCTTCGTGCCTTCATTTTTTGTTATGAGTATGGTGAGGCGGATTAGTTGACGGTAAATGCTAACTAAGTTGCGGCGACGTTGTCTTTTCAAATAGTATTTAGGTATAAACGTTTAAAACATCTAGTTTTCAGTACCTATATACTCGTAAAATATAGCAGTTTTTCCGTATTATTTTTTTCCCTGCCTATGTGCGAAGTGTTTACATCGTGTCAGAACTACGTGTGTGTACAGAAAAACGATACAAGAAATGAGTTGGGATAATTACCATACAATGAAGTGTTTTATTATTAACTTACCTTTCTTTATGTTAATGCTTCTTGCTTGTGCTTGATATGCTTCATATCTTTCAGACTCTTTACTTTGGCCACTAAAGGCATATACAGTTCGTATAGCTGACAGAACCTCTTCAGCCACGCTTCCGGCTTTGCCAGAGAACACAGCCTCTTTTTTGGACAAGTTAGAAGCTATCTGTCGATACAATTCCAATTGTTATTAATGACCTTCTGTAAGGTTTATCTTGTAAGCTAGCAAATGAGCTTGCGGGTTTTTCTGATATCTCGTAGACTTTTCAGTCTACCAAGATCGTGCCTAATCTCAAGGAGGTATACAGAATATAGAAACTTACACGTTACTTTAGTTTTGATAAACTTAAACGTACATATTTAAAATATTCTAAGTTTTGTTACGTTATATTTTTTATACGTATAAGTAGTACTGATTTTTCAAGGTATTTGTATTCAGCTTGCTGGCTAAGAAAAATAAAAAAAATATCTTACAAATCCAGCTAATCCAACAAGGAATAGAGTGATTGGAAATGAGACCAAACATATCAAAGCCAGCTTCCATCCCTTGACCAGCGCCATCGTGACTGCGCTAAGGAATGATGCTTGATAGAAGATGAATGTCGCTAGTTTTTCTCCTATACCGTCTTCTAGTTTAACCAGATCCCTAAAATGTTAGAGAGCTTACTTCATTTCATTGAAATATTTAAAAATTATTGAATGATTCTTACTTATAATTGCCGGCGTTAATGTGTGTTGCGTCTATGTTTTTCAAACGTTAAATGGACCTATTAAATAATTTATAAAATACACACGCACCCCGACATTTTGGCCGCCACGTCGCCGGTTTGATGCGTATCAAAATAGGCAAAGTCTTGATTAAGTGCTGCCATTAAATATTCTTGACGTATTTTGTAAACCTGTGTAAATAATGAAAATGTGTTTAAAATGCTCACATTTTGTAGGTATTGAAACTCGTGTTATACGAAGTGTTTAGGTACAGATGTTGCTTAAGAGCATATTCATTTACTCATGACTGAGAATATTAATTTGACAAGAGTTGGAAATCAGTGTACACGTTATATAGTGTTAATGGTCACTATATTTCGCGGAAATCTTCGTTAAATCTTAAAAGGTAACTAAGTAACAGTTACATTTATGCGACTGCCGAATCTGTGATCATCATAGAAACAAGGCAAGCACGCTATATCCTAGACAACACCTCAATAAACGTCCGGCTAACTCGCAGTCGAATGTAAATTTACAACGTAACAAAAAAAAATGTTTAACACATAGTACATGAAATTGTATGTCGTAAGATTCTTAAGGAAATAAGTAGCGCATCTATGTAAAGTCAAGTTCCGGACGAAAGGTTCTATCAATTGAGAATTGTTTTTAAATCGCGTAACGCAAAAGGACTGGATTTTGAATGGTTCCCAACAACTTCCGTAGGGCAATTTGAAAAGCGTCAGTAGCTTATCTTCCTTGTTTTGTTTTATTCTAAGTATAATTTAATTGTAATCCAATGACACTCGGCTATTCAACTGAAAATAATGCTTAAGAACAATGCGGACACAAAATCGATAACACGCTTGTACTGTACTGAACTGATTGTACTTGGCTAAACGGAGGATATCATGTATTAAATTATCATGAACACGATAACGTTGATAAGGATTTCGGCAATTTGCAACATGTATTGCATAAAACGTTCAGATGAAATGAATAGGCTAGATAAGTACGTTAGATTTTTAATAGTTTTCACCGACTACGGAATGCTTTTCTGTTCGAATGTCGTGTTGTAGCGTCTACGGACTTTCTCGTGAAGCGACATTATCTCGTGAATGCTACGAAACTGTTTTATTATGTCGATTTATTTTCCACGATCACGAAAATAAAATGTGTCGCACACCTAATCCTAATCCTAATTACAAACGGTGACGTTATCAGGGATTTTTTATTATGTACTAATATTCCATTTACAATTTACGTGCAATTGATTATTTCGTATGATAACCGCGCTTGTAAACATTGTTCTATTATTTTATTTTGCGTAGAAGCTAGCAACTGGCAACTTACTCGACACAACGGGGTAGCATGCTTGTGTAGTGGATGAAATCATAATGATAGCTTAAAATATTCTTATCAATTATTAATCAGCTGAGGATTTACTAAGGAGTGATGTTGACATAGTGTGTATATTGCTGTCGATGGACACCTACAACCACCTACCCACCTACAACCCTAATAGCACTATAGGTATGGCATTATTAGTGTGAATTCAATTTAGTAATAAGAGTTAGTTAGCTAGTAATCATTAGTAATAGGATTGTTAGTAATTTAGGACTGTTATTAATATTAATCCAGTTAGTATTTAGTAGTAAATAGTTACTTTTGAAATTATCAACGCTTACCTGATTATACGCGGCTATGTTCATTAGCACAGTAGCTGTGTAAGAGAATATGATTAAGACCGCACCGAGAACGCTATTGTATATAGCAAAGTCTCTAACGGCACTCATAAACTCATCGTCATTTGGTTGTCCGATGATGAGACTGATTCCATAGTCTACCATGCTTTGTAGCAAGGAGGAGAACAGAAGAGTGTTTAGTGGTAGGGTCGTTCCACATATCATCGAGGATATTACTGCTAAGAAGATGAAAATCTTATCCTTTGTCGTTGCAAACCGGAACTGTAAGTAAAATGTTTCTAATAATAATAATAATACCATCACGCCAGGTCCCTAACGGGGTAGGCAGAAAGCAACGAGTGCCAAATATCTCTCTCGTTACAAACCTGACGGGCTTCCTCTACATTCATAGTGTTTTTGGTGTCAGAAAACTTTTAATTGATATTAATGACTAACCATAGAGATTATAAACGTTTTACGTTTAGTCACTAGGTTTACATCCCATTCAAGCTTTATATCCACCAACAACTGGTCTGACATCGCTATTGGAATATGGAAAACTTACCAATGTGAAAAATGATACACTGGGCACTTCGTTGCTGGGCTTTTCTTCGGCCACAGAGCTAAATAGAAATAGATATCGTTTAGAAAAAAAATTAAATACTATGTCAGATTCTTGAACTGTTTTTAAATTATTTTATCACAATTTTTTTTATCTTCATATGGGTGATTTAAAATGCCATGCGGAATTATGTCGGCCCTTTGATAACAGCTATAAAAGTTGATTAAATAAAGAAGAAGGTATTCTGTATGGCATTATATTATTTAATAACCCTTTTTTTAAATACATATATAAATGACTATGACACGAAAATATATAAGGAATTATTTATATTTGCCGTCATATTAAAAAAGTCATAGACTTCAAGTTTGATATTTATAAAGCTGGTGACGGAAATTTTTATATAGGTACTTTTGAACTTGTTTAAAAGGCTCCGGATCGTTTTTTCAAAGTATATGTACATAATATGATATATAAATAAGAAGTAGGTAAATTTAAAAGAAAAAAGTAAATCCGAAGATATTTCAATGAAATCATATTTAAAATTAATTTAATTTAAATATAAATACTAGGTCTACTTATTGCAATTTTTGTTTTGTTACGAGCTTCAATAAATCTATTTTGTTTATCTAAATACTATAAAACGAGAATTAAGTTTACCGGTCAAATATAGGGTTCATCTTAGAAGATTGCATTTTAAGCATTTTCTATAATATCAGCTGCTACTTAAAAACAAATGGCGGTAAAAGATATATTAAGCGTGATTATTTTTTTTTCATATGAAGAAAACATTAAATACGCAGTCGGAGCTTCAAGTAGGAAACTGTCCATCAGTAGCAACTGGCAGTTGACAGCAGGAGTTTGATGTGTTGAACCTAAACAGAGCCCGCATTTCAAAGCTATCACATTGCATGATTCTCAGTATGAGGTCTATGTCAGATGTGAACTGTCAGAAGTCAATTTTTTATGGATGTTTACACCCCTATCTGTTACCTTATAACGTAACGTAACATCACGCCTGTAATCCCCTAAAGGGTAGGCAGAGGAGTGTAGTAAACCCCCACATTTCACCAGTTACGTTTAAGTCTGTTACCTTATCTGCTACGTAAATCAGTTTAATGTCCACGTGCGCTCTCAGACAGGCTAATTTTGGAATGTATCTACCGTCGTGTGCTAGTCGGAGTGTTGAATAATAAACAAATGAAGAACACTTGTGAATTTCTATTTTTGTTTAATAAGCACGTGTTCACGTGTATACGTGTTGTTGAAATGCAGAAAGCAAGTAGAAAACGTTTGCAAAATATGTATATTTAAACCAATATAAGACAACCTTGATAAAAATAGATTATAACAGGTTGGTTTCAACTCATAATTTAAATATACGAAAGACGCCGAGCAAAGCTCCGTCGCCCAAGTACTTACGTTCAATTGTTTCCTATAGTATGTTTACTGTCATATACGAGTAGGTACGCATACCTACTAGGACTTCCAGTATGGAATGTGTCATTGACACAAATAAGTACAATAAAAAAACAAATACAACACAAAACCGAAATCCACATCAGAAAAACTGTGTTAAATTATTACTTATATTTATATTAAACTGTTTGGTTTACGCAAATAATTTTATAGTGTTACGACACCTTGGTTTTGTATTATTTGCGTGCTGGAGAATATTAGGTATTATATTATTTGTCATCAGATTTGTGTATTGCGTGTATTTTTCATTATCCAAATTATTTATTATTGGGGCAAGACCAGTGGTGCAATCACACATCGGAGTTCGGAGGCCAAGATCCACTTTGGGTCACTGAGCCATACGAGTAAGTTAGTAAGACAAGCCTAACTATGGTTGCCTAATATGAGACATCATATTCTGATTTTAATACAGATAATAATAATTTTGCGCAGTAAAGAAGCAATTGCGCTTAATTAAAACAAACAGGAGTTAATTGTTTAAAAGACACAGTATAGGTACGTGATTGGTATCACAGTATGTCATCATCTGTGAAACTCACTATGAGTTTCGCAAATAAACATATCCTTTATTAATTCAAAATATACTGATTGTATGGATAATATTAAAATTCCTTAAATCAACAGTAACTTCAAATGGTTTTTGTCTTTTGCTTGTTGCTGTAGTTTTTAATAATAATAATGTTATTATTAAAAATTTGTGCAAAACTTTTTCCGTTTCTTTCGCTGAAGGTTCGAATTTCATATTTCCAAACTTTTTTGTCGGTATCAATAATGCTAGTCAATGGCGGGCAAAAAACAAAACCGGAATGCTGATTGATAACCAAATGAGAAAAATGTATTGAACTATTACCATGTTAAAAATGCTAAATTTTATCTTAATGGAAGAAAATAATACTTAAACATCTATAATATTTAGTAACTGTACAATACAATTGGTGTCTTTGAAAAGTGTGCAACACAGTAATGATTGCATTGCGAACGACCCATTCGTGGTTCAGAAATATTAAGTTGAAAAAACATTACAGTTTATAGTATTTTACAATAAGCGCTATATTTACAGCAACCGTTTGAAGAATGGAAACTTCACTTTCATTAATATATATGCGCAAAAGCAATGAATTAGGTAGATAATAACAAATGAATCTTACCTTTCTTTATCGCCATTCTGGTCGTTTTTGGTTATATCAAAACTTTTTTTGCCCCTCATTGTAATTGTCTAATTTGAGCGCACGCTCACTTACATAAACATATATAGATTTTTATTTTCACCATTGATATCGATTACGCTCCAGTTACGCGTGTGATCGCAACACTCGTTGGTGCTGAACTATCAGATTCGATATTAGTTATCTTGTAGATATTGGTCTAGGTACGTATTTTTATCCTGATACTCAATAAATATGATTTGTAATACAAGTCAGTGTCTGGCTTTGTTAATTTATCTGAATTAATCTTCAGATATGGCGCCAAAGTAGATATGTAGTTATAAGTTGTACGTATGTTTAATTTTCATAATTTTTACACAACCTTCATCATTCGTTACTCTCGACAAGCCGGACAAGCTCTTTATAGAGGCCTTTATGAAACTGATGGAAAGATTTGTCATTCTTAAAACACATTTAGGTACGATTGCGGTAAACGCATGCATTGTTTTGCGTGATAGATAAAGCTATCTGAATAGTAGTTTTAAATTAAAATACCATATTTTTTACAATAGTAGTACTAATAAATACAATGACT
>DWDX01005786.1:0-10211 GCA_018245675.1 Agara michaeli | reverse complement strand
ACCCCTAAGGGGATAAAATAGGGGATGAAAGTTTGTATAAATCTTCTTAGATTTTACTTAAATTCAAACGTGGACGACAGCAACCGCAAACGCGGGCACAGCTAGTTGTTGTATAATTTTCAAGAAAGTTCAATTGTTTCAACGGGTTGCAAACCAAATTGTTTACTTTACTTAAAATGAAGTTTTACCATCTTTAAACTTACTGGCTTATGTTTATTCAGGTTATTTTGAATCTTTTTTCGTACGTTTAACTTGCCTTTCAACATTCGGTCCTTTACTGGTGCGTGAACACTTAATTAATATGTAAATCTTTTCACCATTTCCATGTCGCTAGGACGATTTTTTTCCTTCAGCGGAGCAAAACTTTTTTGTAAAGAAATTATAGCGCAAATGAAATTGCTTTGTTATAGAAGTAATATTGAAAGCTTAGTTCATTTTATAATCATTAAATATTTTAAAGTGTTTTATCTCTTTGACATATTTCCTATTATTTATGTGGAAATGTCGTAATCTTCATTTAAAATTCCCATATGTCCCCATGTTATGGTTAAAGACATTTATTTTTACAACAGAATTGACAACACTCACTTGCAAAGTGAATACAATATTATTATAATATATTCGTAGAGTCGCCTTGTAATAAATGTGTATACTAAAACATACAACAAATACAACAAATGCTATATAATGTTTACATTCTTCAAGGAGAGACCTGTCACTCACATGTCCTATATTAGAACATATATTCGTATTATGTACGTAAATCTTTTTTAACGCGAAGCAAAGTACTTTAAAGTTAAATGCTTTCATTATACGTACGTACACTCGCAAACACGATTCGCTATACCAATTAAGATACTTTATAGGTTATTTTTTGTCTCGTTAGCTATAAACGCAAAATAATTACTACTTTCGTTTTACGTCTCGGGAGTATTTTAACGTTAATTACACTCACATTTCTCTTTTGGCAATGAATCAATTACTCCGAAAAAAATCTGATTATTTCTCTATCTACATAATTAGTACGTTCCTCGAAACCGTTTGGGGCGGAATAATCATCTAATTATTTGATTACAACGAAGGGATCCTTTTGACCTTTAATTCCAAATTTAAAGGTAAGTGAATAATTCCGTAGAACGAGTTCGTTTGAGTTAAATAAAAATAAAGAGGACCGTTCTTTAAATTGAGTTTGAGAGAAGTAACTTTCCAAAACATAAACTGTTCTGCGTTAAACAAGTCGAATGCACATTTTTATCAAACAATAAATGTTAGATGCTTCCCCTCAACGTTATACCGACTTTTATTTAAATTCTTAAGTTAACATAATTAAATAGAAAAATCGAAAACAAACAAGCGTACCTACTAAAATAAATCAAGATCCGGTTTCTCTTTTGTCTCGAGTTATATTTAAAGAAGATGAGTCGTCTTTTAACGCCAATAATTAATTAACCAGCCTGATAGTCCTGTGGTTAGGGATTTTGACTGAGGAACAGCAAGCTGTCTTATTCCCAGCCAGGACAATAGTTGCTATATGTGACGAACAGGAGTGTTTGTTCTATGTGGGAACAAAAAATTAGGTACATAGATTAGTTCTATAATAATTAGTTATCTAGATAGCTAGATGTTTCATAATAAAATAATCACATACAGGGACATTTACTTATCAATATCAGTAGCATGAATATTATTCAAGTAATATCTTAATTTGAAATTATAATAGGTTTTCACTGAAATTTAGATGGGACAAGAGGTATAATTTCAATAAAGTAATTTTATCATGTCCGCAGATTTCAAGTTAATTACGGGTCGGAATAAATGAATTTGAATAACAAAATTTCATTCAATTTGAAATTGCTTTAATTTCGTACAACGTTGAGAGACTCTAAATGGCTGTTGCTACAGTTTGGAGCCATTTTTAAAAGACATATGTTCGTTTGTCCAATTACCGGAGTAATCTGATAAGGAAGTCAAGTGATACGAAAAAAAAGTAACTGACAGTAAGATGACGGAAGTAAGTGTTCTCTATTGTTTACGTCCAGCAATTAGATAGTAGAGTTTTCAAAATGTTTACTTTAATCTGATGTTTAATCTAAATATTTTCCATTACACAGCTAATATACGTGTACCTATGTACATATTATAGAAGAACCGAATAAAACTAAAATGAACAATATAAAGTATTTATTTATTACAAATATATTTTATTTAATTATCTATACTAATTTATAAAAAAATTGATTAGAGACAGTCTCTAAATAAAATGATTCATCAAATATACATATGTATAAAGCAAAGATATGTATTGTAATTTAACACGTGTTACTTAAAGATTTTCAACTTTATGTGGATACCTACATAAGTATGACAATTGTGATATATATGTGATGAGTGTGATGTGATGTTTATGAACTGAAATACATATATTTATATAAAGGTATTGTTAGGTTTGCTGTAATATTAAGTTGTACGTTTTATTAAGTTTGTCATTAACATAGTCTTTTTATTTTAATTTAACACATTTGTTACATTCCAATCTTTCCGTATCGGAAAGTAATAAAAGGCCCAATTCACCCAAACGGTTGTACCGTCTCCATAGAAATTTCAAACAAATTTCAATATGTTATACCTACAGGCTTGTTAAACGAAAACTTTTTAATTTTTATGTTATAAGTTAGCAATGCTCACCACATATGTATATGTAGATAAAAGTCTTTTATCTAACCTAAAAGACTGACGGCATTATCATCGTCCATTCACCCATCTATCCATTCATCATCGTTTTGAAGTGCATTTTTGGATACAGACCCGATCTGAACGGCATCGCTCCATCCGGTACTGGATTTTATGAATCTGACGCTTTTCCCTTAAATTATTTATTTATTGTGACCTAGAGGATTATAAAGGTCGGACTTAATTCCAAATGACATTCTCTGGCAGTCAACCTTTGACTTCCCCGAATCATTAAATCATTAGTGTCCGTGTGTTCTATTTATCCAAGTATGGCAAAGCCAATTATGATTTCAGCTCATATGTACGGGCATATGTATGTATGTATAATGTTCTTTTGATTTTTACAATAGTACCTATATTATTATAAAAGATCCCTATGGCAATATTCATTATAAGACTGTCTCAGATTCACTGGGAATGATTTTTAAGAGATTTCTGTTTCAAAAAAAATTTCAAAGATTTTAAACAAGTTTTAAACCATCTGTATTTGCATCTAGACTAGAAATGTTCGTTAAATCAGAGCTTGCTTGGCTTTGCCGCTCAACTGGCTGAGATTGAATAATAGCCATGGTAGCACGTGATCTATTCACAGCGAGCGAAAGCTGACACGACTTCCAAACTAGAAAAATGTCATCCTTGCCCAGCTTGTACAGTTATAAATGGTTTTAGACTATTCATGTTGTAATAAATGATGGACATATCATTTGGGATTTACAAACGTAATCTTCATCATTATTAATTATTACGAAACCAATTTTACGCTCAGGGTCCACGTTTTTATTTGATTTTATTAAATTATGAATCAGCGTACCTTTTGATTTCGCTCAAACAATTACTGACGTGGAGCCACCAATTCTACATTTCTACTTTTTTTCCGTCCACAAGGTTTATCTACTTTAAAAGGCTACAAATCTTTTTTTTTACGTAAATAGAATTGTAGATATAAATTAATATGCCCTATCTAAAACATTAATTAGAATCTTAAAAAATAGGCCCAATATAAAAATAAATTAATAAACCTTTAGGTACGTACCTTATAAAAAATTCATTATAACGTGAAGGATATGAGCGTAGATACGAAAATGAATATTAAATTGAGTAAGTGCCAAACTGAGTTCAATGTAAAGTATGAAACAATGTTCATGTTCCATCCGTGCTAGTTTCGAAACAAAGACTGTACCTACCTATGTCCTTAAAATATTCGTGGTGTTTTAATTCCTGGCTGAATAATATTACATTATCGTATCATGATCATTATTTACGAGTCTACCCCTCATGGGCATTATTGAAGTGTTGTAATACAACAAAATTCCAATTGCGACTGTTTTTACATTTTTGCAACACGCCTTGAGAATAAAAGGCAGATAGAGGTACTCAGTTTTGTATCCTACATACAAAAGGTGTCTGTTGGGTATGTCAATACAATATACCTCACCTCTAGTTGCGTTTCACCACAATATATTCGTCGCCAAGACGAATAAAATTGCAATCAAGTTTTACTTTCACACGTTTTATCTATATACTAGCTTTTGTCCGCGACTTCGTCCGCGTGGAATAGTGACTTTGGTACTTAAATTCAAACGCGGACGAAGTCGCGGGCACAGCTAGTTATTATATATATTTAGAAAATGTCGCCTGAACAAACATAAACAGAATATCGAAACATCATTATTATGTTGCGTGAATAAGTAGTGTGAATAGTGTAAATAGTATCCCAATGAAGCGCTGCAATTTAGGTTCCTCGAGATCTTTATATTTTATTTAACTATACTTTGCTTAATCTGGAGTAAGTATTCTTATAGAATCAGAAAATCACGGAGTATCATGATTTTTTTTTTTTTTTACATTTACTATAAGAGGGTTTAATTGTTATCACTTTTAGTATGTCAAAAAAATATGAAAGAGCACGTAAAGTCAACAAAATATAGAAGATTAAAGCAGCAGGAACAAAAACTTTTTCGTCAGCTCCAACCGTAGTCGACTGGATAGCAAGAGGCGAACTCACAAACTTCTATAAAAAATAACGCTATTTTTTACGCTCAGTAAAACGTAATGAATCGTAACAAATGATGTCAGGGTCTATTTGCTGCCAACGGCATTTAATGAAACACGAAAATCGCGAAGCAGAAGTAAAAATAAAATAATAAACACTTGTTCATTTGTCTACTCATTTGCATCGTTTGATGCCAGAATATAAAGAATATAACCGTATATTGTTTAACAAAATTATGCTCAAATTACTATTAGTAAGCTGGTTATGAAATATATAGGTTACAGTTTAAAAAATTGTTAGAACTTTAGATAAACGCTATGCACGATTTTAAATGATCACAATCTTTAGAGGAATAAGTAAGTACCTACCTATCAAGTGTTTAACATCTTACGTGGAAACGTTCAGTCTCTTGCATCTTATTTCAAAGAAAAACTAAAGGCACCCCTATTAGATGTCCAATCTCACAATTTATTCTCACTGGCTAGCAGGCTTACGATAGCTTTAGTCCGGACCAGAGCAGCTCAACTTAATCGATGCCAGAATAAAATGAAATACTCTATCACCAGGAAAACAGCAACGAAATAAGAAATTACGAATAAAAATCCATTGTCTGATTCTCATCTCAACAAAAAAGCGTAATATCGCAAATTGTTCGTCACAAATTTTCAAGCAATTAATCTGAATAATAACCTCCGCAATGACCCAGTCGACCATGATCAAGACACTTTTTCGTTTTATTTTTCTCCAGACCCCTATTCTGGAATGATAATAAATCTATTAGGATTCAGCTGAACTATTTCATTAACTTAGTTTACAACTAGGTAACTAAAAGGGATTTTTAACTAACTATAGATTCAAAGTAGGTATTTGAACGTATGTATTTATTTCGAAGTTGCTTATTTTGTAACATTTATAAATTGATCTTTTATAAAAAAATTAAACCTTTTTTTATTCCTTACTCTACGCGGATAAAGAAAAGGTATTTTAAGCCTATAGTCTACCACACTAGTCAAGTGCGGATTGGTAGATTTGACACACGTCCGACAACGTTGTATTTATTTCATAGGTACTCTAATGTGTACAGAATCTTCACGATGTTTTTCTTCACTTTTTTAGCAAAAGAAATGTAATTTTTGATTTATAAAGAGCACGTAACATTGAAATTTCAGATGTGCGTGCGTGAAATTTAAACCCAGATCACCGAAGCGAGGCTGAAATCACAAACCATTAGGGTATCATTGCCTTGCCACCTAGTCTATATTATATGTAAGCTTTAACTTTATAATGATTGATAATAAAGTCTACGATGCGCTAACACAATGTTACACTAAAATTATGAATAGATATAGTTTTCATTATATAACATGCTTTTAATAAAGTTAATATCAAAACTTCTCAGAAACTTGGGGCTGGACGGTTGATGTTAATGCTAAGTCTTACCTACCTTATTCAATGTACTTACCTAATTGGAAAGTAGAAACAAAATATATTATTATCGACAAATGAAAATAAAAACAAAGCAACAAATTCTTATTGTGAATACGAGTATGGTATGTAGCGGTTTTTTCACTTTTATTTAAAACATTTGCTGAACTATGGATCTCTTTTTCAATGAAGAAGCGTCAATACGTTGTTGAAAACGATATTCCTAGATTGGTTTTCTCGGCCCTCGCCAGACGGGACCAAGTAGTTTTTCATTTACTTTACGACTGTCAATAGCCTACGTGACCCCAACACTGGAAATGTGCATCCTTCGAAATTCTCAATTTAATTTTAGTAACTGAAAAATATTGCTGTGTCTTATAACTGACAAACCATTTTAACAGGCACCTCAATATTTTTTCCCAAGTAACACTGAATATTTTACACAAATAGACAAATACCTATTATTATAGCATTTTCTGAGCAGTTTTAAGTAATAGTAGGTAATATAAACATTTCTTCATATACCTAATGAAGACTCAAAATATACAGTACAATAAACACTCAATTTTACAATTAGGGAAATTACCAAATTCGGGGAAAAATCATGAAGGTTTTATAGACATACATTAATACAAGCTATCCCGGCGAACTTCGTACAGCCTCATAATAAATAAATAGTTTAGTTACACCAATCTGAACCGATTTTAATCTTATTTGAAGGGACGTACGTCATACATATTATGTTTGACAGCTAATTAATATTTGACACTGCGATGGTAGCGCGGTCTGTTGGATCCAATGTGAAACATTCTAAAATCATTTTCCATTTTCCAGTGGACCAAAAACATTTTCCAGTGGACCAAATTGTGAGTCCAAACCATTCTCGAGTCCCCTCGAACACATAAAAAATTTCATCAAAATCGGTCCCGTCGTTTAGGAGGAGTTCAGTGACATACACACACACACAAGAAATATATATATTAAGATTTGAAACTAACAGATGCGTAGCAACCTTCTAATGCCTTGAAAACAAGTATGTATACGAGTATTAACAAAGAGACCTACTCCATCAAAATACCGTAAAAGCACCGAGATGCATAGTAGTAGAAACAGATACCTATAGTGATACTTGTACACGTGGACACGCAAACATTCGACATAACTTCTCTCGTAACGACCAACATCAAAATATTATAACGAGTCGGTTTTAGTTTAATTGTCTATCAGCCCTGCCTGACCCATCTGTGTAAACTTGTATTCCCACCTACTCGAATAATACACGGGTAACTTTCCACGACCGCATTTTTATGAAAAATTATCTCATCCACGAGCTAGCTTTATTTTCCCGCAATTAATATTCCTCCAACATCCAAGTCATGTTTCTATGTCTATGTGAAAAATTTGCAAGCATTTCATGCGTACCTCCTAATAACAAAAAAAAACAAAACGTGCAAAACACATATAATATCTGTTATATTTAGAAAATACCTAGTTCGGTACTGTAAATACCCCAGTATACATACATACACATACAGTATACATATATGGATCACATTTCATTCAGGCCGTCCGGCTTTGATTGGCACATCTGCTGGCGATATCAACAAATGATCTTCGTTAGCGATAGGCGACAATCGATCAGTAACACAACACTAACCTTGGCGTTAGGTTGGTTACGCAAAAATAAGAACTTCCTAATTAAATCTTCAAAGCTAACCTGAACAACGTTAATGGTTTCTTACGCTTTCGCAAAAGTCTTAGTAAAGCCGGGTACGACAATATTCTTTACTTTATGGTTATATGTGTACTTCAACACGCTTTAATTACTTATCTAGACGCACGGTACTGCCATAGGCCATAGTTCCGATCTGACGCACCAGTGTGTGTATTCACACGAAACATTTCAGCATGTTTTTTCTCAGCATGATATCTTTCTAATATTTTTTTCCATTCATTGAACCCAGAAAAAGTGAAAAAATCCCACCTAATTAAACACTAATGTTAAAATAAAGACTACTGTTCTTAGTAAAAAATCTGTCTTTCAAAGCACTAGAAGATATCCAAAGTCCTAGAAAAAGTTCTGTCCATAATTTTATACTAAATAAATTTTCCATCCAACAACCCTTCTTGTCTCTAGGGCACATAACTACTGCCTATCTCCAACACACAACAGATTTTTGAATAGGACCCTGAGAGTTATTTTGAAGTAGGTTTTGCCGCACAGAAATATCATTACCATAAAGTAATAAAATGCATTAATTTTTTTGTTAACATCTAACAAATCTAAAATTTCAGTTATTCAACTTTTAATCAAGAAGTTTTCATGGAATCTTTCCACCTCTGTTTTACCTCCTCGGGGGTAGAATTTCCAAAATTCCTTTCTTAGCGCTCACTTACAATATATAAAGAACCTATCTCCAAATATCAGGACCCTAGACTCAGCGATATCCTCTGTGCGCTGTTCTCTGTCCTAGTCATTCACTCACCTTACTGTTGTATATGTCGACGGACAGCGACAAACTGGTTGATTGATTGGTCGAGCTCACCTCGCCCCGCGTCCCGCAAACCATCGGAACGGACGAGTTTGTAGCGGTTTACCTATGGTATTAGATATCAATATTTCACGACAGATTTATAAGGATAAACCTTAAAGAATAATGAAAATTATATATGTAGCTATATGTAAATGCTAGTATCACACTGATTGGTACGTAACAATGTACATTTTATTTGTAAATCAAGATATTCGTAGTGTTCTCAGAAGTGATCGAGCGCTATCGATCGGCGAACAGTCGTATAACATCAGTCAAATCAGATTTGTATTACAGTTGGAAGATTGAAACATTCTTCTTGTTTCCACTAACATAAACCACTGCTGCTCTACGTGGCAACTATCAAGTTATGTTATACATATATAACATACGAAGATGTTGCTTTATTATTATGGTATCTAGGTATAGGTATTTTGTGTAATTGTTACTAGCCAATGGCGAATATATTACTGGACATTCTGTTCAGTAGGCTTAGCAGTTCATTTTGCATAGAATACATACATAACTATTTTCTATAATTTATTAATATTCAAACTTGCATAAGTGTGTATTTTATTTATTTCACAAAATTTCAGACATTAACATATCTAATCTTATATCAGACGTTATAAAATTTTGAGATGTGAATAAAGTTTTATTATAATTCATAAATACCACTCAACTGTTTCTAAAATAAGAAACTCCAATAAACATCGCGTACTTGTACGTTATTGAAAACTGTTATGGGAGTACAGTTGTTACATTATTGTATAATTCAATTTGCAACTGATACACATAGAGCTCAGTTATTTGTAGTTCTAGTGTAAGTTATAAATTTAATTTCATATCCAATATCATCAAAATTTAATGCTAAAACAGTTCAAATACGCTCATAACTTGTTCTGTAAGAACGCTTACTTCTGTATGCTATTTGAAATCCTTTGATATGGATCGACACTTACAGCATTTTTGCTATCACACACCGGCTGTCTTGTTCATAAATATACTATACTCTCGGAGCCGATTGGCTCGGGTGCATGAGCATCCTCTTGTCACAATAAAAGTTATATATAAAAATACATTTTATTCAAATGTACTACAATTCTATTTCAAAACGACCACAATACGCTCTACTCTCCGACCCGTTTTATATAAAAGGAACCTTAGAATTCTTCTTATAAACTGAACCTTTAAAGAAAAGTAAGGTGCAAACGAGGACCTTGGCGGCCTGACATCGACATATGTTCACAGCGAAAAAGCTATCTATCATCCAAGAGCGAAATATTCCGTAATATTACGAAATATTCTTATGTAAACTGGAGCTAAAATCAAAACAAAGTAGGCAACTCTGATAAACATGGCTTCATACTACGCCACGCTCTCTAGTTTTTATAAAATACGTAGAAAATGACAAATTAATAGTTACAATAATTAGAAACGTTGAAATGTAAAATATTTATATCAAAAACCTTTCAACATTTCTAATGAAGACAAAATAAACAACATTTTCTTTAGCTGTTTCCATAGCGGTA
>DWDX01005785.1:0-10211 GCA_018245675.1 Agara michaeli | reverse complement strand
AAGGATAAAATATGGTACATTTTGTATATTATATTTGTAACATATTCAATTATGAATCATCCCAAGTGGGGAGGTCGTCTGATAAAAAAATTCCTTATACTTTTACTTAATTGTAGTGTCTATGCTGATAGGCGCCTCAATCAATTATAAATTGAATTATGTGAACTACTGAATTCGATTTATCTGTGACTACCAATATCAAAGACAATAGAAGTGGTGCGAGAATATTCCCACTACATGATATTTTGTGCCGTAGCTGGATAGTTTCGACTGACATGTGTCGGAATCCTGACAGTGAGTATAATCTCGGTAGGCACATAAATGAAGCAAGTGATTTTAGTTCATGCATATTTTAATAAATTCAATAATACAATTAAGAAAACTAAGTGACGTCTCGTATCGCCCTCTTACACGTATTGTTATTGTCGAAATAATATATTTAATTTAGATAAAAATAAACAATGAAGCTTCTTTTGATTATACATTTGTAGTTATTATAGTATTTTCGTAATAAAGCAAATACAACGAAAACAACAGGTTCGTACATATAAGTATGGGACGTTAATTTACACGTCTTATGTTTACGTATCATTCTGAGCTTACGAGCGCAGTTTGAAAGTTGCTATAAAATGGCCTTCACGGTCTAGTCGGTTGTACCGCGGCCATCTCAGCAGGCGTTTGACACGTTTGATATCTCACTTTGATGTTCGTATTCGTTTGCTGACTTCAATAGAAAGATTATTCCAAATAATTAATTTTGTCAGTTTCAAACTTCAACTCCTAATTATATCAGTACCCTTAAAATCTTAACGATACCCGACTGCTCAATTTCGCTTGTCTGGAAACTTTGCACCAGAGAAAGACATCCGTAGAAATTTGGGATTATTTGACTGTACGACAATAGGTATTGTCTATCTTTAAATGGGTTGGGCACGAGCTCGGGACAATAGACTCGTTTATTTCTTCCCTCAGGCGTGGACATGAACTACTGTTTCAGGATTAACGAATTGAACACAAAGAAATTACTTGCGTTTTTGTTAGCGGGTTTCCAGTTATCTGCATTAAAATCGGTAAAACTTCAAAAATACGTATGAATGAATATAGATATTTAAGTTGTCATTTCAAACTTAATTTAATGTTGGTTACATAATTACATACATAATATGTTCGATTTCCCTTTTATAGATTTATAAATTGTTTTTATGTGTGGAAAGTAGTTAAATATATGTAAGACCGAATAGATACAACATAAGAAAAGTCTTTTTCAAGTTGTACTTAAATCCAACAGTGAACCGAACCGCATTACAGCCACGTTTTAGATATCGCAAGGCGTGGGCTGATATCCTGAGCGAGACTCGTAAAACGCGCTTCTGCACCCTCGGAATTCCTCCTATCATTTTGAGAAACCCTTGTCACTTCCATTACATTTCCCGCTCATTCTGATCCGCCTGTCCTTCATTTACGCGAGTTATGGCCGTCTCATATTCCTTAAGTGGCGTGTAGTCTTGAAGAATTTAAAGTCTCAACTTAATTGTACACGATTTCACTTCGTTTGCATCTTTAAAACTATCTATAAAGACCACATAATATTACGTAGTATATCGTTTCCATCACCATGTCACGAACGAAAGTTTTTTGATATCGGTAATAGTTACGGAATAACCGCCTGTGCACACTTAACGATTACACCCGGTATAACTACAACATATGACCAATTAAAACAAATATAATTATTAAGAGCTGCTATTGATGCTACGAAAAAAAAATCCCATAATTCCAGAAGTAAGGAGTTCTTATTGTTAAAAGCTTCAAATTTTTTGTAGTTATATGAAATTTTTATTTATAAAACAAACACTGTTCTTATATAAAAACAATACTAACAGAAATAAATGACAATAAATACACCTCTTTAATTCAGTTCCAGCGTAGGTACTTTTAACATTTTCTTATTTGTTTTTTATTTACTTATTCATTGTTTATGGCATTTAGTTACAGTTATTGACAGATGTTATTAAATTCTCTATAGTCATTAAATGCTGTTTTAATTTAACTACTCGAAATTAAGCGCATTTGCTAAACCATCTGTAATCTTTACTAAATTTAGATCAAAATGTTTCTTCACCATATTTATATCGCAAACCATGAAAACAACAAAAAGTTAAGCGAAATCCTTTCAACCCTTTCGCTATAAATATAAACTAATATTTTAAGTAAGCTATTAGTTTACATTTTTATGTCATTATTACATGGTAATATAATTTTTGAACACTCGGTTAAACTTCTTTCCTTTAATAAACGAACCTTCTGTAAGACCCTTATTTAACTTTTTGGAGAAACATTAACCCCCTTTGATAAGAAACGGAAGCGTCAGAGGTCGCGACCTCCAAATTGAGAAAATATCTCAATCAGGATCAAGCTTATTTCCCTATACATAATATATTACTGTTGTTATTCAATAAAACAGTACCGTATGTATAAACTTATTATCCACGGCGAGGTGACTGCATGTTGGTATAACATTTCTTATGCATATTCCGATAAGTACCTATAGGTAGGTAGGTACGATGCCTACACGCTTTCAGAGCACAATGTATGTGTAACCTAATGAATAGAGACTATTACGTATGTGACGCGTGCTGGAGTGGTTCTGCAATGCTTTCAGACTAAGCTTTACACAAAAGTACTTGTGAAATGCTCTTTCTTATACAAGCAGTTTTAAAATTTCAACACTCGCTTTTTACCACTGAAAAGAGTCTTTGGAAGCTTTGATTGGTTGTTTACTATGAGTACGTAAGGAAATAAACAAACAATAGTCGTCAATTAGAATATTAAATGGTACTTAGACCCTCTTAATTTGCTTGGAGAATATATTACTTGGAGGGAGGAGTGACAGCTTAGCAGTTTAGATTTTAACCTTTCACTCCGCGGGTCTGGGTGCATATCGTCGTGCGCAAAAACAAGTTAGATTATGTGCATTTTAAAGACTAAATAGCACTAGAAACAACCACGTAGGAAAACATAGTAATGAAATCTACAAGTCTTAGATTCCTCCATAATGATTACAAAGATTTATGAAAACTGCCACAATGCACTTGATCCGTGTGTTTGGTGTGATGGCATTAACCCTTCACATTTTGAGAAGAGAGACGTGTCCAATATTAGAAAATAATATGAAGAATAAGTGATATTGATGATCTATAAATTCTTGCAATTAAAATACATTTACAAAAACATAAAACAGTAAACGTTTAATTGAAACGCAAAAGGAAAAATATTCAAATTACTTCTTTTTAGTACTACACCAAACTGAAACAAAATAAAAGCAAAATACCACTAAAGCAAAAGCTTTTTGTTCGTGAAATATCGCCTCGTAGAATTGATTATGGAAGAAAATCTATAAACATTTCCTCAACAGCTTAACTTCAATGTTAACATTTTATTATCGATAGGCAGTTAGGGACAATTAAAGATTTTTTATAATCATAGGGATTTACTGTAAAGACCAAATACCATATCTCTAAGACAGGACATAAGTAACAATATGCACTTAGAGAGCGAATATTATATTCTATTTACACGTATCAAATCTATTTAGAGTGATACTTAAGTGACAGAAAATCTATGTGTTGGTATACACCATTAGAAGGTTGTTTTCGGCTTGGTAGTCGAAGTGAAATGAAATTTATATCAAACACAATTTATGGTCGTACCGGGACGAGGGTCGACAAGTGTGTAAAATAATTTGCCGGGTAAGTCGTAGCAAGGGCAAACCAAAGAGACGGATAAGTTATGAAATATTTACCGCACAAAAAAACAATAATGTTCCTTTCATTCTGTTATACTGTTTCATATTGTACAATGTATAGTGCACAACGACGTTATGCTCCAAGATCATTGAAGGTTTTCTAATATACGATCAGATAAGCGGTTCATTTTTTGAAAATATTGTTGTCCAAGAAAATTTGTTTGTCACTATTTCTGCAAAAATTTGTTACTTAGTTTTATTATACATACGCATTCGGACGACAAATTTTACTTTAACTGTACTCCGCCTTTCATGTGACATTTACAAATTGCGAGAACATTGCTCGATGTTAATGTAGAGAGACAGAATATGAGTCCTCATGGAGGCTTTATCAGTCTGCTAAGTCATAACGCTATGCGGGCGCAGTGTAACTACCGACTTGTTCTTGAACTAAGGTCGAATAAACCTAGCACAAACATTGTGAATAGCTTATAATAATAAGTAAATATACTCGTACAGTGATGCTACTTATGTAAATATAAGTATACTTTTATGTCTGCATAAATAAATCCTTGAGAATCTGCAATGTAATATGATAGACAACATTTCAATCTACGTGTCACATAAAAGTTCTCTCTAATGAAACGAAGGTGAAAGTATACGAAGGCTTTGGGTACTTTACAAAATGTCCTTACTAATAAGTCCCTGTACTTGATTGCATACCTTACAAGGTTGCCAGTTCTGCACATTCCAGCACAAACATACAAAGAAAACGAAATTCTATTTAATGATATGTATAAATAAATATGCAATAAAAGTTAGTAATATATATGTATTTAACTAAGGGTTAACGCTATATTACGGTATAGCACGCTGATTAATTGACAGACCTACGAGTGTAAACATCTATAAACATATACAGCTACATAACATACGTACGTAAATGAAATATTACCACATTAACATAGAACTCTACTCAGAAATAATATTCATTAACACGTTTCTTAAATGTTGAAATAATAATTTACGATTCCCTTCCATGAGGCGGCAGAGAATTACATAGTGTAACAACGCAGATAGAAATGGAATTTAAATAAGTGCAAGATTTATATGAGGAAAAAATAAAAAGAATAAAATATACCCCTATCTATATTTCGCAAGCGCTTTAGTTTAATAAATGGCGTCCAGCTCGCATCCAGAAACAACATCAGCATAGTGAAGAATCAAAATAAAAAATTTAAAAGCAACATATTTTTACGACAGCTGTGAATGCAAAGATAACTTATTGTCCAACTTTACTGTTCCTTACTCTTCCTGGCTGAAAACTTATTCCAATCTAATTACAATTGGCGCGGATACTCTACGGAGCACAATGGACTCGTACACTTCAAGCCCTTCTCTATTCCGAGAGGACTTAGAACAGAGATTTAGTGAGTTGTAGCCGGGAAAAATTATTGCCATTACTTTTCCATATACCAACATGTACTATTTCAAAAAGTTAAGTAAAGTTGAATTTGATTCCATAAACAAAAGGCAGTCTGGCAGACACATCCAACGACTATATCCGAACTTTCAGTGATTAGCTAATTCGGTAACAGCAAGATAGGTTAACATTATCCGAATACGTGACTTGCTTGAGGATCGCTTGCTCTTTATAAATTTGTATACACGTTTTACTAAGGCGAACAGGCTGTTCTCGTTATGATCTGTTACCTAACCTCTCCTAGATACACATTATCTACCAGCTCATGACACTCTCGAATGTACCACACACCACCACGTGCAAATTTGTATTGGTATTATAATTTATTTTAGTGTATTCTTGACTCCGTTTTATTACTTAGATCATGTTGTAGTTTATCCCCATTATAGTTTTTAAAATAGAATAACAGTTTTTCTATTATTGAATAATAATATAAGTAATACGTAACATCACGCCTATAATCCCCTTAAGGGGTAGGCAGAGGAGTGTAGTAATATAAGTAAAATAATATAAGTAATGCAACCGAAAATTGCTACACTTAGGATTTAGTATAACAGATTTACTTTATGGGATAATAACTTTATGTGACGGCCGTTCCACTGCTAATGTTGACCATAAACATCTTTTGTGCGTTCCTACTAGCGCCCACAAACATCTCTTCTGATATATTTACGCCAGACAAATTACATGGAAGCTTGTTTACATTTTAATGAAATGCGTGGGCCTGTATATACATACTTTGTTTATGACGGTAATTGCGGCCGACCGCAATTTACCATTCTTCGCCACGTTGTTTGGACAACGCAAAAACTATATAGTTATACATAGTATCACGTACCACTTGTTTTGAGAAGTAAAAATATAAAAACCTCCGCAAACTTGGAAACCATTTTTTAAGATCAGGGTCCATAAGAACGGGTCTGCTACATTATGAAACGTAACGACAACGTATTACATCATGAAACGTAATAACCACGCTATAGACATTTATTATGGTGCGATAACTGTAACTTATACTATACCAGTAAAAATATTTAGGCCATTTCTGATATAACTTGCTTCCAAATCTCTACTTGCAAGCGTTTCAGCTTCCCTGAAGATAACTAACATAACACATAATACACATGGTGTTTATTTTATTAAAAATAATCGAAATTATTTTACCTTAGAACACGTTTGAAAATATAATACAAGATTCATCGAACTTTGTAACATTTCAACAATGGGTACCTACTCACGTACGTGGCCTTGATTATCATAGAGAATATATAAACTTTTGTAAAAGTTAGTTGGTCTATAAAACTTTAGGATAAAAAAACATGCTCGCTAAACCAGTTAAGGATCTCCCGCGAAGACTGTTTCCAAGAGTTTTAAGGAAGTACGAATAAATGCGTTCTACGCTTTATTCTAAAAGAAAAGAAGTTTTATTTTTAAATCACTAAGATAAATTTTCTGTGCACAAAATTTATTTCAGAAAACCAGGACGCGATACGACGAGACCATGAGGCAATTTACAAACTCGAAAATCGCGGAAGTTTGTTAATTATTCGGTGGGAGCAGGCTCGGGCGGCCCGGGACTCACGTTTATTGACAATTAAGACAAAGCTTCAACAGAACCGCTTCGCGCGCCTTATTCCTATACCGGTCGTTGCGGTCCCTAAACTGAATTTCGGTTATGCACTATAAAGTATAGGCGCCTTAAAAACACTATGTGTCAACTCGTACTATATAAATATTAAAAACCGCATCGAAAACAATAAGTCATAATAATTTTATACGTCTCTATAACACGACCATGACCATCATAATTGACAAAATTATTGCTCTTTTTGTAAATAAAAATACACTTAGATGTGTTGTTTAGTTTTTGTAGCAAATAAGTATTACTCCTCTCGTGGTCGCCACTGTCCCTAAGCCGGATTTCGGTTATTCACTATTCGATAAAGTACGCTGATTCAGAAAGGTCGACCCGTTGCCAATCCAATACTTTACGCGCAGAGTTATAAAATGATCAACCCTAAAAGTTTACTTATCTGTCCAAAACTTCGGAAAATTTGAGTTAATTCCGTCCCCATTATAATACAGTAATGGTTTATTTATGTATTACATTTCTGACTGTCCATTTGGACTGTTTGATTTTAAACGTACGTAAGATATACCTAGTGTCTTTGTATAATAATTTTATTCTTACGTATTTTTAGACATACATAGGTAACATAGATGTGTATAGATACCGAAGATTAACAGTTTACCGAATATTCATAATAAAAATGAAGAATAAGCGAATAAAGATTGAAATACTCTGCACTTCTGAATAGATTTGAATGACAGTGTAAATAAAAATTTTTCATTAGCAGGAAAAAATCAATGTACCATCAACACGTGACAAAAACCCATACTTAATATTTGGACAATAATAGCAAAATTTAGCGTGGAAATTAAAAATAATAAGGGAGAAACGAAAAACAATATTCTTTTGCCTGGCCTCGTGGTTGAGTGGTTAGAGTCCATAACTATATTGTATGCATTTACGTATGTTCATCAGCTGTCTGGTTACCATAACACAGACATTGAATTGCGTAATTTGAAATCAGATAGCCGCCACACCTATTTCTGCCGTGAAGCAATTGCTATTACAATTTGTGTTTCGGTCTGAAGGGTGTGGAAGCCGGTTCACGTGTATATCAGAGGCGACCATCTCAGTCCTCAAGAGTAGTGACGCATCTGTGACGGACCTCTGATAGGGCAGACACTAACGAAAACTAACTGCACTTACACTAACAAACACTAACTGGACTAATATTACTAACAGTCCCATTCCTGCAGTCCTATTACTAACGAATACTCACCAACTAATTCTTATTAACACCTATTAACTGAATTCATACTAACAGTCCCATCCCTGCAGCCCTATTAGAAGTCCGGCGCAGATGTCCATGGGCAGCAGTGGCCACTCGTGACTGCTGCCAACTCGTTCACTACACTCATAACATAAAAAAACAAGTTCAAAACCTTATATAGAGATTTAATAACGTTGTTATTGATATCTGCTTTGGCATTCTTAGATTTGGTATTATCAATTTTTACAGGTGTTTCTTATTGATTGCAGTATTTATAGTCGTCGAACATTGTATCCGTTTGCTAAAATTTCTGTATCATAAAACATTCTCATAATTGATGACAATATGATATACAACAAAAAAATGTGTTAAGACTATCTTTTTAATTCCATCGTCACATTATGTACTACCCTCCTCTGCCTACCCCTTAGGGGATTACAGGCGTGATGTTACGTATTATTTACGTACGAAAGTTTTTTCTAGCCGATGTTACATTTAAATCTGAAATTCCTTTGAAAATATCAACGCTAGAGTTAAAATAAATGAACAGTCTTCTCTATTTTTTTTGGAGAACAATTCTTTTTAAGTACAACCTATGAACAGTCTAAAATATCTGATATACAATCATGACATTTGTTTACCAGTGACTTAACGACCACGATCCTAAGTGGTGTGTATCGTAATAACAATCGTATGCCTATTCAAAAGCAATTATATATCATTTATACAAACACGTTTATCCAAGACACCGGAACAGGTCGGCGTTTATCATGTAAGTCAGTCACGATGTTTACGAGCTCGTACTGCATTCAAAAATTTTCTCCTTTTAGAAAAGTGTATGTGCGTTAAAAGAAACACTCAAATGGGTATTCTAGGTATTCCACTGACAATGAGGACATAACGGTGTTTGCGCGTATGGTTTTAGTCTCTTTACTCTCTAATACTCTACTCTGTAATAAGGAAAATATTTGTAATTAACAAACAAAAAAACTTTAACACGTTAAAGTTATTTACACTTTAGAATTCTACACACAAGAGAAGGCGTAATAAGAATCCGCAATTTATTCACGACTTTAGTACTAGTTTAGTTTACTTGAGCGTTACAAAAGCACAAAAATCTCACCAAATAACTTCAAAAGCAGTATACTTGGAACCATAGCCCAAAAGAGTAAGCATTTCAATAATTTGCAATATTGCTATTGTGGGACAGAGCGAGATGTAGGGTTGACAGATCTCAACTTATCTCTTATGTACCGTCGGCGTGATGGCGGAGAAAAATATTGAAACACCTATTAATTTTTTTGGAAAATATTAAATCAAAATCTCTTTAATGCGAGAAATTTAAACTGAAACAGACTAACGACGCTTAAAATCTTTGTGACCTAACATTTGGATTCTGCAATGTATTGCGTAAAACATCCGATACAATAAGGTGTATTATGCATGTTAGGCAAACATTAAGACGATTTTGCGTAACTTTTTTAAATATCCTGACAGCCCTAGATGTAGCTCTGGGTTCTTTTGTCCCGCTCGGGCCTCAAACGTTCGTCGAGCCAGCGACAATGATCTCTTTACAAAGACCCAGCAAGCGAACTGACTGCTTTCTTATGTTATTACGGTACAGAAGATGAATGTCAATCTGTCTTTGTGTTAACCGAGTCACGACTCAGCGGCTCATTTTCACGTTTAATCATTGCACCTAAATTATGTACATGTAAGTTATTACATACGGGGAGATACTTTACGTTACACGTGCTAAAAATAAAGTAGTAAATTGTATATTCAAATACTGTAGGTTTAATTCAACTTTAAAAATAACATAAGTAAAGTTTGAAGACAACCTTTATTTAACATTTTTCGAACTTGCTCCTAATTTGAATAACCTTTAATATGGCAAAATTCTTACGTAGGTACCATTCAAAGTAATGTATGTAACTTTTCTCAAGAATTTCTACAAACGACGAAGCTATCGCTATACAATAACGACTGCTTTTGAATTTGAATGGAAAGCCTTTAAGGGGTCTACCCTCTTTAGAATTTTGAAAAAATAGAATTTTTTTTTTTTTTATTTTTCGAAAGTATACATATTTAAAAGTATCATACTGAAAATTTATAAAGATCCGAGCAGTCTAACTGTACTTTT
>DWDX01005784.1:0-10212 GCA_018245675.1 Agara michaeli | reverse complement strand
TAACTGGTGAAATGTGGGGGTGTACTACACTCCTCTGCCTACCCCTTAAGGGGATTACAGGCGTGATGTTACGTTTCTGTTATTTAATATAAACAAAAAAATTGTTTTCTGACATGCAACTATATTTTCCATAAAGAATACAGTGAGAGTTTACACAGATAATAGAAATTAAACAGTCACAGACTTAAACAAAATATTGTTCAATTAGAAAGCTAGTTCCTCGCTGTTGCCACCTGATGGCGCTAGTCTTTATACAATACTACAATATAATTAATTTATTTTTATATCAATAAATTACAAATTCCATCAATCATCAATATATTACATATTTCCAGCTAGCAGAGATCACTCGGCATCCTTGGGTGACGGCGGGAGGTCGTGGCGAGTTGGAACAGGAGCTGCCCATGATGGAGGTGGTCCAGACGAGGGTGCTGCCGTCAGCGGATGCCATCGACCCTGACGTGCTTCAGGCGATCTGCAGCTTGGGGTGCTTCAAACAACGGGACAAACTAATACAGGAGCTGTTAAGTCCACAGTATGTGTTAATGCTTAAATCTCGATCTGACACTGCAGTGGAAGGAGACACACAAAAGGCACACAAAGAGCTCGAAAGCCGGCAACACACTAGCGGATCTCCTCGGATGTCGCAAGTGTCCGTAGACTATGTCCACTTGTCATCAGGTGGCCCCACCTATTTGCTGGGCTGAATTATATCTATGAAAAAAAAGGTGTGCAACTGGTTTTGCATTATGAAAATAAGCAACAACTCAAGTAAATCTTTCATCATATGAAGTGCCAATCGTACAAAAAAAAATCCTTACCAAATCTTCTAAATATTCACAGCCACAACACAGAGAAAGTCATCTACTTCCTGCTCCTGGAGAGGAAGAGACGCAGGCCCGCGCGGGACGACGAGCCGAGGCCCCCGGCGCCGGCGACACCGGCCGACCCGCCGCGGAAAAGGCTCGATACTTGCCGGGTGAGAACAGTTCAAGTTGTCCCTACACTTTTATGGTTCCGCTGCTCGATATAGGTCTCGTAGTGAGGTTTTAGCCCGTATGGGACTGTCCTTAAATTACGCCACACGTTAACTGGGTGGGTATATTTTATATCTATATATTATTACTTTTTTTTATCGAAAAACAATTTGAATGGAAAGAGAACAATTTCCGAACACCGCTGTTTTAATTTCATACATTTCTAGAAAATCGTGAAATACCCGTGACGCACTTTTTGGATGGCCCCTGTTCTGACAGATTCTATGATATATAACTTGTCCGAGGTGTCCAGGTTTCTTCACAATGTTTTCCATCACTATCATAACTAGCCATAGTGAAATATCAGGTCATGAAGTTCAAATATCACACTTTCCTATAGTAATAATAATACCATCACTCTAGCTCCCTGACGGGGTAGGCAGAAAGCACCGAGTGCCAAATATCTCTGTTCTTACAAACTTTGCTATGGTTAGTTTTTGAAAATATTAATTCAGCACGATAGAGCATTGAAATGATTCGAGCGGGGTTATCTCGCAGGTCAACGGTCAGTCAGCCCACTTTGGTCAGATCAGCGAGGGGTCGCCGATTACGCCGAGGAGATCACAGTTCAGGTATGGAGCTGATATCCATTTTTAATTACTGGGTTCAAAAACTGCACTCTACTGAGACGCAGCCGTCTATGAAAACTGCATACTAGTTTACCTTATATTATTCTATCTATAAATGTATATCTACACATATACATACTTTTTCATGTAACTATAACACTTCTGTATCATTGTATTCCAATTTATTCGTTTAACAAACAATTCTTGTTTAAAACAGGTCTTTTTTTAAACTGATTGCAACCCTAATATCAAACACCGCACCTGTAGTTAAGAAAAGCTGCTATAGGGTGGACTAGTATTCAGTTCTAGGGTAGACTAGTATTCAGTTCTAGGGTAGACTAGTATTCAGTTCTAGGGTGGACTAGTATTCAGTTTTATCTCATTAGCAGTAATCTTAATGTGCATAGACCCCTAAGAGTGATGTTAGTGATTTTTTTTTAATGAATCTGTGATGTGTAGCACAATTAATGGCAGTCATTGAAGCAGGTTTGCTCGTAGCAGGTCGGCGTCCAGTCGCAGGACCGACGGCAGGTCTTCGCCCCAGCTCTCAGCCAGTCCGCCCGGTGAGATACCCTTTCATCTAATATCTTATGTGTATGTTTCTATGTTCTTGAGTGGCCTCATGGTCAAGCTGTTTGGTCGAGATAGGGATAGTCCTGGTCTCCCATCACCTTGCATTCTACAAATTATCATATTTACATACATTTCAGGTCACACTCCGCATAGAGTCTCCTCATTGGGAGGCACTCCGGCCACACCGGGCTCACCGTTGGGTATGTATTTAAGTGATTTTGTATATATATCTGTATAATTAACACTTTGCAAGTAATCATTGTTATTTCAATAACATTGGGGACCCTAAGTTGGTTTACGACACATAAAGTTAGGTTTTTAGTTTGAAGTTTTCATCATTCCTTATCATCTATTTTCTATCATCAATTCTAGTATCAAGTTTTATCATGTCTCATCATTAGGAGTCAACCATAGAATACGTCACACGAATTTCATGATTTTTTGACCCCTCCCCCGGCCATGTCGCAGCTGGTTACATTAGTGAGATTGTGAGACCCCTCCTACCCAGTGTGATGTCACATATTTTGCAATTTTACATTTAGAAATGTATAAAATGAAAACTCCAGTGTTTCGAAATTATTTTTATTTCCATTTAAATTCTTTACAAAAAATATATTTTAATACTTAGATATAAAATATTGTATTTTGAAAAAAATTGATGTCACAAAATCTGGAAACACCCTCCCCACCCCGTGTGACACTTACACTCGTCTACCCCCTTCCACCCCCCATAACGTGTGACGTAATTTACGGATGGCTCCACACTGTTGAAATAGAAAATCCCTTTGTCAAGTAAATTCACTCTGGTACAAATATTTCTTTTGTGTGTATAAAGATATATATATTTACACATAATATGTTGCAGTTCATTAGCTATCCGGTATCTATAATATAGGCTCTGCCTAATTTGAGAACGGATAACAGTATGCGAATTGTTTTAAATGCTCGTTTATTCAACTGTGGTAATTGATATCACTTTTTGATCTAAAATTCCAGCATCACCATCGGTGCGGGAACACCACCACCAAAGAGCGAACTCCACGGGCCCTACAATCAGTCTCAATATAAGTGAGTGGTATTTAGAAATGAAACACTAGAACGGACAAACGGAAGTGTTGTGTGTATGAAATAGTAAAAATAATCGCAAATAGCAATAATAACATTAGTATTGAGTAGAAAATTGGTAACATGTCAACTCCATATGCCATAGACAACCACAATCTGACAGATAATTTGTATTTCTTTTTCTAACAGGGCAGGTATTTATTTTATTTTAATAAAATCTAACACTATCTTCCATAAATAATAATAACAATAATAAGTTTGTTTACCTAATCAAGAAGGGTTATGACTTGTGTGTGTGTGTGTGTGTGTGTGTTTGCCCTTTGTAACCCTTAGTTTTTTTTCTACTGTTATCGGTCCACTGCTGGACCAGGTCTCCTCTCGTTGCGAGAGGCTTTCAGACCACCACGCTGACCAAGCGGATTGGTTAGAGTTCACACACCTCAGAAAATATTATAAACTTTTATAACATCTCTAAAGTGTGCCAGGTTTCCTCGCTATATTCACTGTTGAAATAGTAAACATAAAATCTACTTTATAGTTTCTATCTTTAGTTTATGATCATTGTCACATATGTCGTTTGTTCTACTCTTTGTTCACTTTACCGGTTAATAAAACGTGTTGTTACATTTTCATTTATTACTCTTCAATATTCACCTTCATCGTTATAGCGGGTAATATTTGAATTGTTGTTATGAAACGCACGTAACATATTAGAGGTGCACGGTGTGCACCTCGAACCCGGACACCCCGTGTGAGGCTGGACTTCAAACCGCCACGCTATGTTTCCTCTAGGTATAAATATTAGGTGTTATATTGTAAACAACTTGGTTGGCAGGCGGCGAGCCGGGAGAGGCAGTCATCATTATAAACGAATCCCCGTTGATCGGCTCTTCGGTGGCGGTCCGGCCGCACAGCCCCTCGCAGTCGCATCGGGGTGAGTTGTACGCCATTTTTTATATTTACTGTCTAACATAGCAGATGGCGCCACTTGGTTATAGAAACACTTGTAACGGCTTACAATAAAATGTAAGCGGAGACCGTTTAGAACGGGCACCGGAGGTTTTCAGGGGGGACGGTAGAGGGGACTGGGGAGGTGGGGGGACGGGGATGATATTTGTTGGTAACGCGTCTGGATGTAATAATAATATCTATATAAGTATTATATCGAATGTTTATCGGCTGTCCGCTCACTATAACACAGGCATTCAATGCGTAATTTGGAGTCGGATAGTCGCGTGTGGCATTGTCCCCAATAATTATTATTATTGGTAACCGTGTATATTATTATATTGTCTATGTGTAATATTTATTTCCAGTCCGCGAGAGATCCTCGCTGCCGGGCCCGCCGTCTTCCGCGCAAGCGCCAGCGCAGCCCTCGTTATTTCCGAATTTGCAGACTATTACGGGCAAGTCACGAGTCTTCTTAAAACGCAAAATTACTCAAATATTGAACAAAAAAAATGGCAGCCATTAGACCTATCTCTACGTACATAACCAGTGATAGCCTAACGGTTAGAAATTCAGCCTTCAATTTCAGGAGGTCTGGGATTGATTCTGAAATTGGATATCATTATAAATTGCTCACTTCCCCTCAGGAGTTCCAGCTGGCAGTTCAGGATCTGGCGCGGCGGCTCCTTGGCGAGCGCGACTAGCCACCATCAAGAACTCCTTCCTGGGCTCCCCGCGGTTCCACCGTAGGAAAATGCAGGGTGAGTTTCTCTCTCTCTCTCTCTCTCTCTGTCTATCACTCTACTGCCGTCTGCTACTGCATGCTTTTTATAATCAACGCCACGGAATTACATTAGTTTGTACCGGTTACATATTTGGTGGCAATGGGCAGGCCACTTAGCTCCCCGGACCGATAGTCGGTGGGGAAGAAAAGAAGAAAAGGAATACATGTCGCCCACCTACTAGGTGTTCTGATGGTGACCTCCGTAAAAGGCAAAATATGGATTGAACTAATCATTCTGTAAAATCTTTAAATGTACCCGTACTTGTGTAAATAAACGTCTTTGTCTATTTACCTTTGTCTCTTTTTGTTCTTATCATGCTCTCTTACGCCAGCGTCGTCCGAGGAGGTGCACCTCACGCCCGAGTCGTCCCCAGAGCTGACGAAGCGGTCGTGGTTCGGCTCGCTGCTGTTGTCCGCCGACAAGGAGGAGACGTTCACCGCGCTGGTGAAGGGCAAGCCGCTCGCCACCGTCAAGGCGGATCTGATACACGCGTTCCTCAGTGTGAGTACTGCGCTCAGTTCTCAACCTTTTCACCGACGAACACCGAGCAGACAAATGTGCTCGACGCACTAATGTTTGTCCCGGGTGGGAATCGAATTGACTACCTCCGGTTTCGCAGTCGGCGTCTCTGATCACACGACCGCGAGGCCAGTCGGTATTGGGTTATCTTGTGTAAATATTCCAGATAGCGGAGCTGTCTCACAGCGTGCTCAGTCCGATGTCTTTCCGCGTGGAGTACAAGCGCGGCACGAACGCGCCCGCCATGTTCCAGAGACACGTCCGCTTTCAGGTCGGTATTGCATTTCTAAACGAACTTAACGAAAAACAATATCCGCAACGTAGACACCTCGTTTTTAGCGAAATTAAAAAACCAAGCTAAAGGAGAACGACTGGAGAAAATTGCGCAAAATAACGAATTAAAAAAGGCACGGACGGCATAACTGTGTGGAATCTGTGGAGCCATAAATATAGATATTAAAAAAGAAATACAAAAAATGCAAATCCGAATTCTTTATAGCTAGAACACAGTGCTTTATAGGTGTCACAATTTTCTGAACCTTATGCTCTACCTCAATAGTCATGCAAAATTTAAATTTGCATGAAAATTTATAAAACAATGATGTGCTTATATTACGTTAAAAAAAATTGTTACCTACAAAAGCTTGTCGCGAGACTTCTTCTGACGAATGAAAATCATTTATCAATGAGTGTATTTATTTTGTGCATATACATAAACACAATTGTTTCCACTTGCCAGTATATTGTTTTATATCGAATTCCAGGTAGACATATCGACAATAACGAAGGCGCCGGGCGAGAACGGCAAAGAGTACTTGTATGCCATCACCTTCACTCTGATATCGGGTGAGTTAAATGTTGTATAATAGTAATAATACTATTAATATATTGGCATTACTTGCAAGGCCTGATTTATCACTATTTAATACCAGTGCGCCATGTGAGGACGGGATGATGAGATGAATGAATGTGTTTGGTGTGTTTGTGCGCAGGCAACATAAGGCGGTTCCGGCGCGTGTGCGAGGTGGTGCAGGCGGCCGTGTGCCGCGCGCCCGGCGCCAGCCGCGCGCCTGCGCCGCACCCGCCCTCGCCCCGCGCGCCGCGCCGTGCCCTCCGCGCCGACCGTGAGTACACACGCACACAGGCACACGTCACGGGCATCTCGCGGACACCTCATGGACACGCTCGCTTATACACGCACACGGCCACGCCCACATCACGAACGCGCTCGCTCGTGTACGCACACAGCCACGCTAAGAATGCGCCAGCTCGCACCCACGTATTCACGCCTATGGACACAATGATACAATCTGTTTATGTAGGTACAGCGATGTTGCGTAACATATGCAATACACGAACACGTACATACACATGAACATACCCACTACAATATGTATAAAAAACTTGTATATATATATATATCAATCACAGTTGTTTGAAAATCGTAAGCACACTTTGGTAATGCATTTGCTACAACCACGAATCAACAACTACAGCCACTATATGTCCCGTTCCAGCGGCCAACGAGATCCCCGACAGCCCGGAGACGCCGCAGCAGCAGTCCGACCACGACAGCGACTCGTCCGCCCTGGACGCGGTCAAGAGCCCCGCGAACACCAGCCACGCCTCCATCGACCAGCTCGATCAGGTGACACCCACAATCTCCACCGCTACACTAGCACCGTACGGTCGAATGCCATGGAAGGGAATTGGGAATGGCTCTAGTTCACGTAGCCAATAAAGTATCATCATTACATAATAATGACCGGGGACAATTCCAAGTTAGGCGATTGAATGCCTGCGTTACGGTAACCAGACAGCTGACAAATATACATATATATATACGGACGATATAATACTTATGTAGATATTTTTATTCGGACCAGGCACAAAAGAAACAAATGTGCTCATCGCACAAATGTTTGTTCGGGTGGGAATCGAAGCCACTACCTCCGCTTTTGCAGTCAGGGTCTCCCCAACCGCTCGACCACGTAAATTAAAACACGTAAATGTTAGTAAATAAATCTCATCGGAAGCCTTAAAATACAGTGTAGAAATATCCAACGGGCTGGCTGTTGAGCTTTATCTCTAAATATCAGTGGAACAGGGTGATGGAGTGTGCTGTAGCCTCCCACAGTTGGTGAGGGCATTTAAGCCCAGCAGTGGGATACAAAGGGGTTCCGGTTGTATCAAAGAAAGCTGGTAAATGCGAAGAATGAATGTAGACGAAACACATCAGGTCTGTAAGGATGGAGATATTCGGTTCTCAATGCTTCCTGCCTACCCTGTTAGTCATCTGGCGTGATGGTATAATAATAATTTCAGCATATTTTGTTTACCATATTTCAGAACGGAACCCATCCGCTCGGCTCAAGTTCCTCAGTCACGAGCGGATCTAGCGGATACAAAGTAAGTATTTACGATTCATATATTAATTTGTGTGACCAGTAAAAATATGACATGGAATCTTCCAACTTGGGATCTTCGGAAGGTACAAGGGAGTTGTCTTCCACGCTGAACCGGTGTCGATAACAGTCCCCAGAAGCCATAGAGTGTCTCGGAGAGAACGAGAGAGGGAGAGAGACAGAGAGAGAGAAGTGTGCCAGTTTCCTTGCAATGTTTCTCTTCATCGTTAGACCAAGCTATGTCTAATCAACTTGTCACATCTAGTGACTTACTTTCCTTTTATATTAGCATGGTTTACCGCCAAAAAGTCGGTCGCTATTATATATCTGTCACAGCGAAATGAACGAGCTTACGTAGATTTGAAAGAAAACATCGAACCCCGGAACGGCGGTCGCGATTTCGGGTCCACAATCCCCCGCGCTTGTGCGGCTGTCGGTAGTGTGTTAGCGGTGCAGCCGCGGTATGTAATCAGTGGTGCGATTACAGCAGGGCGTGCGTGGGCGCCGCGCCGCCGAGCCAGCCTCCGCCAGCCTCGACCACGAGATCATGCGCTGCGGCCGCGACCTGCCCGGTGAGCGCACGCACGCACACACGCATGCACGCACACGCACGCACGCACGCGCCCGCACGCACGCACGCACGCACACGCACGCACGCTCGCGAACGCATACTTGCCCGCACTAACGGACACATTTGTTATTTATGTATAGAATAATTTGCACGTAACATGCCAACAAACAGAATAAGGTTTAATAAGGACATCAATCTGTCAATTGAAAAGGTGCGGTTTTCAAAACAAGGGTACATTATCATTTATATTACATGTTGCTACATTGCTTGATTGATTACATTTGAAGCTAATTTCGCTCAAAGAAAAAAAAAAGTTTAATTTTGATGTCAGTGTTCATTCGCTTCGTTACTATTCTGACAATGGCGAAGTCTGGAACTGTAAGGTCAGGTTCATATTAAAAACTTTTATTTATTTATTTGTTTAGGGCGCCAACATTCTGTACATTATTACATGGTCGTAATTGCAAGTGTGATGAAAATAGTTCGCTCAACGTCAGAACAATTATAAGCGACGACAACAAGACAATATATTTCCTTATGCTTGCATGTTTTTTTTAAATGTCTTCGTGCGCCCCACCCAACCGGTTCATTACGACGCCTGCGACGACACGATATGTCGGCAGGTATCACCATTATTATTTTGATTGCATTATGCATACAATATACGCATGCGCATCTGCAATACTTGCACATTCGTAGTGTAAGCGTATACATATCTTTGCACCGAGTCCGTCCCACCCACACCACCGCACAACCCACACTAACAAACATAACAATGATGGATATATAAAATTACAATAACTCTTGCACCGCTACGATTTAAAGGTGTATGCAACGACACCGTAACAAGAGACGCAGCGCGGCGCGTAAGCGACGCGGCTTGTCACGGCGCTTACGACGTTTTGGTACTTAAGAGTTGCGTTGTACGCAGTGTGGTGTGTGCGTTTGTTCGAGTTCGAACGATATCTATGAAATGTATGGTTCCCATTAAGTATATCCGGTGTCCATCCTACTGTTATAAATAGGAAAGTGTGCTTGTTTGTTTGTTTGTTTGTTTGTCTTTCTGTCACGTCAAAACGGAGCAACGGATCGATGTGCTTTTGGGCGTGGAGACAGTTAAAGGGTTGGAGAGTGACATAGGCTAATCTTGAGGGAAATATCATAGGGAATATGTTGAGGGAAAATATCGAACTTTCACAGGAAAACGGCTACTTGTAACGAATGAAACGGTGAAATTTACGATCTGTGTGTCAGGTACGCACACAAAGCGCTCGTCGTCCGAGTGCCGCGAGGCGGGCGCGTCCCCCCGCCGCCTCGCCTCCCGCGACGCCTCGCTGAAGGACGAGCTGCGACGCAACAACTCGCTGCGGGACGCGCCCGCCGCCGAGCGAGCCTGACCCGCCGCCCGCCCGCCGCCCGCGCCCCCGCAGCCGGCTACGTACATATTGTGAGAACGTTTGCAACGGCACGGTACCTGTCGATGTATCCCGTACACTGATACGTAATTGTCTATCTCAACACCTACGTGCACAGCTGACTGCGTCGTAACTATCGATTTTGTTCGTACTGTATGTATTATTGTTGATGAGATGGCAAGAAACAACATTTGTGTGCGAATCGTCGTGACCGCCATTCGCGGCAGATGTAATGACGGTACTTCAACCCCCACACCCCTCCTTCAACCACACACACACCCCCATTCCCCATACACCCCACTACCGTGGTGTGGGCACAGGGGGG
>DWDX01005783.1:0-10216 GCA_018245675.1 Agara michaeli | reverse complement strand
GTGTGCCCGGTGCATGGCAATAGGCTCACCACCTATTCCATTGTGGGACTTAAACGTAACTGGTGAAATGTAGGGGTATACTACACTCCTCTGCCTACCTCTTAGGGGATTACAGGCGTGATGTTACGATTGATTATTCGAACATTGTATACCTACAAGAAAATTGTATGAAAAACATTTAAAATCGAAAACTTTACTTCATTTACCAAAATATGTTTACAACGATTAGGTAATAAACTAAGGCAAACAAAAGAAACATTCCCAATCTTCTAGAAATATGTACCTACCTAATTATTAAAAATACAAAGAGTAACAAAGATACATTTACTTTGCAATAGTATTTTATTTTACTTGCACGTAGGAGGATGTAAGCGATGATTAAAATGTAACGTATGTTTAAGAAATAGTGACCAGTATTTGAAGAAATAGATGAAATGGCTCTTAAATGTGAATCATAGCCCGAGTGCTATTATGAACCTTTTAGTTTAAGTTTTTTGGAAGAAAATTGATTGTATTTAAAGTGTATGTAAGACTGTGTATATAATTTGACAGCTGTTTTGGCGCGCAGCCAGCGACGCGAAGCTGCCAATATGGCCGCCATGCCAATTTACGATATACAACAGCTTTTATTTTTTTCGGTATTGAGGCCAAAGCGTCTATGAAACTGTGAACAATAAAATCGGGTTTCGATAGGAATCTGAAGCACTATACCGGTTCGCTTTGATGTGTGATATAAATAAACGAATTTTACTTGTACTTCATATAATTACTAAGTAGGTTCATCGTGCCTAACTGGTTAATTAGACATGTTGCTAAGCTAATGTTCATAGTCTATTGTAAGGCTTAATTGAACATCTCGTAAGCCACGTGCCGCTCTCTACGTCAATGCTGCAATAAAATAAGCACAGCTGTTTCAGAAGAACAAAACACGTTATTCATAATATGGTAATTATATTTATTCATTACTTGGTTAAAAATAGTTATATAAGTGAGTCATATCTTAGCCAGAAGATCTCATCCATATATCCTTTGTGCAAACACCTGTTCGAATGTGTTGTTTTTTGCGATGCTTATAGACGTTGCATTAATCTTTTAATTAATGAAACATGTGCTGTGCGATTTGCCAAAAGCGTTGAACAATACGCTTCTGTTAGACATACTGCGATTTACCTACCATTGCAGGTAGCATTGGAGTTGCTACAAAATTCTACAAATTTTTAGTTCTTTAAAAAAATGTTTTAGCAATGTGTTGCCATTAATTAATTGTTTTTGTAATTGTTCTTATTATTATTAATTACATTTAGTAAAATAAATTGTCAAATTGTTTCATAGTTTCATTTTACATTATAAGAAGAACACAGAGATTGGTTTGGTTCTTACGATGTTGGCATCGTAACACTTGGGAGTTCTTAATTTCGTAGAATGAGTGAATAATTATGAGTTATTTTGAAATTGAGCCAAAGTACTAGTCATAGACGGTTCTAGTTAACAAAACAGTAATATAACAATGGCCGATCCGCATTTGGTCTGCGTGGCAGTGTATGGTCTTATCCTTCACATTTTGAGAGTGACGTGTCACACCTACTTGTCCACAGAGCAACGTTAAAAACAATTGTTTATTTCACATTATTTTACCTAAATCCAAAAAAAAAACATAAAACTAAAGTCATATCATATTTCATTGTTTTCAAAATTACTAAGCAATTTATGAAATGTAAAACGAAAAAAACATCACCTAACGGATTTATTTTTTAAAAGATGAAAGTTATATAGTTCAATCACCTTGCGAGTGGTCTTTTGATAGGTTTTTTATCGCAGTATTGACTCGTGGGTCGATACATGGCGATTCACTACATAGGGCATGAGTACGGAGCGTTGGCGGCTTCGGGTTCGATGCCCGAGTGTGATTGGGACCGCGCCTAGGTCACAGATTATATTTAACCACTTGTAAACCGAACGTATTATATTTTACTACAAGAAATGCTTAAGAGTAGGTACTCAAAGTTTTTGTATGTCTATCTTATATGAATATTCGTTTCTTTTTTCCGGATCAGGGTCTACCTGATCCGGAAAAAAGGACATCCTATTCTATTGTATCATTAACAACACGGACTAAATTGAAAATGTTGTTCTTGTAGAAACGTATGGGATACACATAATATCAATTGTATGTTTTTCCTAATTAGGCTCCAGGTGGGGATGCGAATGCGACTGGAACTGAGAGGCAAGAAACTCTAGAGAGCTTACCCCTTTTTCTTTTCCTTTTACTTTCTTTAACGTAACAGTTACGTACTTAACAGGACATTAAATCCATTTACTGTTTGGTAAATATTCGTCTAAAATAGGAAATGTAAGCTTTAAAATGGTGTTTGAATTATTAATTTTGATGTAGGATTCTTGGAGATTTCCCGCACCTACATATGAGTACAATTGCATAAAATATTGTTACATCGAATTTGATTTTGTACATATGACTTGAATCTTTCTAAAAACCAAGGCAAACAACACTTTTGTAACGACATAGTGTAAAATCTTAAAACCTAACAATACCTTCTATTTGCATTATGTATCTATTAAAGCTATTTATACACGTGATATAAATAAAATGCCAAGATAATGCTGGCTGAGTTTCGTTATTAATTTAAGATGGTTATAATTATTAGTGCTTGCTAATGGACGAGTCCTGAAAATGTCATGGAGTCATCTCATGATATTTACAGATTGCTAAGAATTGGAGCAAACACTCCCTTCCGGCATTTATAATGGATGGTATTAATTAAATTCACTACGCTTTTTATTGCTATATCACAAGCTAGCGTTTAGATGCGAAAAAAGAAGTGATGTGCAAACTATGTGCTCTTACAAGCGTGGATGCCTTCTAAAATAGACCACGCCTGTTTAGAAAATCTTATTCATCTTTGCTGTTGTGACTCTTATGTATACTATCACCAGTTTTGAAGTACCTTTACAGTTTTCTAAAAGGTCTGGTCCTTGTTCAATGGAAATCAAATCCAAAACGTCCATCCCAACAGTCGGAACCACTAAACACAATCAATAAACCAGCGATTTAATGACGAACTCTCTTAAGCATTCTGGTGTTGAATGCTCGCATGATGCCATGACAGCCCGGGGAACCTCAGCTATCAATATGGAGCGTATTAGGTATATGCACTATAAAGTGGAACTCAACACAAGCGTTTCAACTAAATGTTAATGTTACCCCAGATTGAAACGGCACCTACATCAGGCCACTTCCTCACTGAAAAAAATCTCATGGAGTATCCATTAGCCTATTTTTGCATCGTCGGTCGTTAGCTGGGCTGTGTGTCAATGAACTCTTGTTTACAGTTTGTTTTACTAATAACTGTTTAGTAAACGTCTTTATAGTCGCCGCTACTACGATCAGTAGCTGTAGTGTGCGCAAAACCCTTCATATAATTATCTACAGCAGTTTTCATATAATTACATGCAGTGGTTAATTTATTTCAAGATCTGACCGCTGAGATAACCATCGCAGTATGTACTTCAAGTTTTAATTTATTTCTGTCTTTACCTTGAATTAAAACTATAGGAATTCATGATTTCCAATATTTGATAGTTGAGGGAACAGGTACAGATCCGCAAATGCTATGTCAATGGCTACGTAATGACTTTTTAATAAAAAGTTAAACAATGTAGTACAATGGCACAGTAGATACGCATATTATTTCTCATTCAAATCGTGGGAGGACACTCGACGGACGCGGCGAATAGCTTCTGTGGGTTGGCACACGATCCTTATGTTCAGTGTTCCACAGATACCTAAGTATTCGTATTACGTAGGAGTTCTCACAATATACAAACAAAAACATGTCACGTACTGTATATTGCACGGGACCTAAAATATGTAACCAAATATCGATCTACATCAAAAGTAAAAGTACCTAATTATGGTGACTCTTTAAAAAAACTAATAATGTCTAAAAAATCTTAAAAGTACAATGTCATGGCAACCCTTCACATTGGCGTTAAAATGATCTACGCGTTACCGTGCTCGAGTAATTTTCTATGTGATGTGACATTAACTGTGGATGAGCAATTGGTGCAGATGTTGATCCATGTACGATTTTTTTGTGCCTGTCTGCCTGTTTAATCGGTTTAAAGTTTCAAGCAATTACCGAGAAAACATTTTAGAGCTATTGACTGAATATAAAATGAAATTGGCGACAAGCTTAACCACAGAGGCTCATTCGATGGTTGCAGTAAAAATGTAACACTGGATAGAGCTTGAACATTGAGAAGGCGTAAATTTATTAATCGGAGCAAGATTTATGAATCATAACTTGACATTATTGTAGTTTTCACAGTTACGCTGCGAATAATATGTTGCACGGGTTATAAACACGGGTGGTAGTCGAATGCGTTCAAGGAACGGTCTATTTCCACTGCCGCCGCTGGAGCCGCGCCAGGAACGTCCAATGCATTCGGCGGAGGCTGTCAGGCGTGTCATAAAAATTTAAGCGCAGTACGTTAGAAATTAACTACGGAACATTATTGGTACTAAAATTTTAATTTTACCAGAAAATTTTATTACTTAACGATTAGTGGGGACGACTTAGTGAAATTTTATGTTATAGGTAAATACGATAATTGTATTAAAGCGTCTGCCGTGTGGCTTCTACGGTTTGTAAAGAATATTAATGTATGCAAATGATCAGTATACCATACCAGGTATAAATATAATTTTCAATGTCGCCAATTTTATATGTTAGTAGTCTGTGCTGTATTATAATTAGCGTTATATCAATCTCACTATAACTTATTTAACACCGATATACATACACATAATACTTAATAGTAAATAAATAGATATTTAATATTATAAAATAAAAATAGGACCCAAAACGCTTCCTTGCTGCACCCCCGTTGCATTGTTAGAAGCGGCTACGACTAATCGAATTAAATCGACTTACCCAACTTACAGGGAACAATTTATAACTGAGGTTCGTGAGGAACTCTTTTTTTTGTGGATCGAACATATCCGAGGGCTTGAACCCTCGCTTGGTGATGAGGGCGCTGTTGACGCTGGACGAAGTCTTCACGTCGTCGAAGCTGTCCCTGTGCACTATCCGGTCGTTGATTTTGTGGACGCTGGACATCTTGTTCGAGGAGTACTGGCTCTCGCTTATCGTCATCATCGTTGCGAAGTTCGATTTTCACTTTATTGATAATTCTATCACTTTCCACTTCACTTTTGGCACTTTAACGCGAAAGTTCGTCTTCGTTTACTGTTGTCACGTTTTGTTTACGTCCAGCGCGGTCGACGTCAAACCAAGGTTTGGGACATTAAAACGAACACATGAGTAATGTTTGCGCGTGGATTTTCACCACCGAGGCAAAGAGTTATATCGTATTATTACAGTGCTGAAAATTGGATCTTATTAGTCGGTAATTAGAGTGACTTCGGTGATGTTAATGCAAGTTTTCGTGATGTGAATATCGTGTACGCCGAATGTTGCTTCGTTGCGCACGTCCGTCTAACCTAAAACCTACATAAAATGTGTGATTTTTCGCTGTGTAACGGCTTTATTCTTATAGTCATAACGTCGGTAATGCATTGAAGGTTTTGTTCGACAGAAATGATTTTTATAACACAGTCGCTGGCTGACTACAGCATGTTTATATGTTGTCTGCGTTTCCGAGGGGACGGTCGTTACGTTACGATATTTTTACGCCCAATTTTCCACTCTACATTGCTTTCAAGACATCGTTAGTATTACTGTACGGAAAACTTTCCAAATATTCATTGTTTTAAAATACAAATGAAAGTATGTCACCGAACCACACTGTGTTTGCTTTTGAATTTAAGTGGATTCATTGTTTTAAGAAAAGGTTATACCAGACGTTTGTATAACCTTTTATAATATAAAAATTACTTCTTGTGATACAGATATCTGTGTATTTATTATAATTTTTTAACATAATTTTATTGACATCAACCTAATAAGTGTTAATTATGAAATTGTAAGAAAATTTCTGCCTGCTTTCACATTTTTACATCATCGATTCATTTTCTTTTTAGTTTTTCAACGAATAGTTTTTCGTGTCTACACTTCATCATTTTATGAGATCATATTTCATCGTATTTATTACGATCCATCCGAGGTAAAATTCTTTATAATCAATTTACTAACGGCTAAAGAGTAGCCAACCAGCTGTCAGTTTGTTGCTTGCTATTATGATGTGTATGACGAATGCAATAAGGAATATTTTGGCTTGCAGACAACAATGCTGATGACTCTTACGAGGTCAGATTGACAAGCTCATGGCCAGGGTCTCTTTGACCACCACATTGCTACACATACATACGGATCAAAATAATTTTTGGTATCCTTTTTAAACTTTTATATATCTATGGCGTCGTAACAGAATGGGTTAATTTGAATATAATTGAACAATTATTAATTATAATTACGTTATTTTATTGGTAATTTTTGTATTTCTTTTTATTAATAATATTTCATGGATGACTTGGCTGAGTTTAAAAATGGTCAGATTTTATTGATGTCAATTCGTTTATTATGACTGAATAGGCGGATAATTTAAATTTCATGCAAAGTGAAAACGGATTCGTGTTGAGGGGTGAAGTGAGTGTTGAGGTCGCTTATGAAGCATGCATTCACAAATATTTTTTGCAGAGTACACGAGGATGTGTAATTTTTCAAATAAACACAATACATGTCCGCAGTCTCATCTCACGCGCATGAGTCAGTCATGTAGGCGAGACACTCATACTGTCACCAGTGGGACTATGTTATCATTAATCTTATTATAAGTTTGTGAGATACCACTTTCAACTCCGATGTGGTCCATGTACATTGTAATTCAGGCTTGGTAGTAACTTCACATCAGTTTCCTTTAAAACACGTCATAGAAGCGGCACTGTTTAAAGCGGGAACAGTTTGCCAATTTCGAATAATCGAATTCGAAAAATGTAGCAAATAATGTTCAGAGATATATCGATAAGTATCGATAAACGCAAACCTCGCTGCCCTTAATGAACTTATTTCATTAACTTTGTTACAAATATTTTATAATTCAAATAATCCATTTAAAATGAATGGCTTAAGTGTTAATGAATTATCAATGCAAAGAAGTGAAAATGAAACAAAATATGAATTTTAACAGATTCAAACGTAACAGAATATTGTTTTTTTTTATTTTCTTAAAAAATTCAATGTGGTACAAGTAGAATGCATTTAAACAACTTTGTGTTCAATTAAGATCGATGACATGAACGAACAACAAACCCACGCGCAAACGTAAAGTAATAGCACTGTCACCGTGGATGAGATATTGATAAAAAAAATATTGATCAATTGATCACAACACAAATACTGCAGCAGTCTGCTGGTCCGCGTGTACGCGGCGGGGAATGGTCGAACTAACTAAAATAAAGTTCGGTATTGCATAATGCGGGGAAAAGCTCCGCAAATTGTAGAGACTCTATATTGTAAGCATTTTCTAGGACATCCAATTTTCCACACGAGCTTAGTTTGACATCAAACTTTTCATGATAATAACAATTTATTCCACACTTCCACAATTCCAGTCTTTATTCCACACCTAAGACTACATATTACGGTTGGTTCAAGATAACTAGCATAGCATAGTAAATATAATAACAAAAAACTAAACAGAAAAGTAATCGTTAGGCTTCATGGCAATTTTTTTTCAGATGATGGTAATGATTTGAAAGTAGCAAGCGTGCTTAATATGAGGAGTGTTTGTGATGATGCTTTTTCAGATCATAATAATATCTGCAGTACATATTTGTAAATAGTGCATAATGTATTGGATAATTTGAGACGTCAGGTCCCGTATATCATCTTTGGTAATGTTTATGTTGAGGATGAATTGACGCTTAAAAGAGTTGCAAGCGAAATCTCACAGCTCAACCCTTTCAGATAGCTAGTCGGTGACTAAGGCTTGGAATATTTTGAAAACATATAATTTTAAATTGTAAAAAAGTAAGTTCATTGGCCTCGTGCTCTAGTGGTTAGAGAGGTAGACCCTCGCTTCCCGCGCAGGACAAACATTTGTAATAAACAACATTGTGGCTGTAATAAACATATCTATAAAGTAAAAGTATATCATATGTAGTTTATCAACTGTCTGCTCACCACAGTGCAGGCTCTGCTAGTTCGGGAGCAGATGGTGTGTGAGGTTTCCCGAGATATTATTACTACTCGTAGAGCAAGTCCCGGTTTCGTTCCGGAAGCGTGGTGGCGGCAGTTGGCCGCGGCGGCTGCCAGAGTCTATTCCCGTCCGGTGTTTCGCCATCGCGCGCTCGAATCCCAAATTCATATTTACAGTTTAGCGAGATTTTTCCCATCGAAATGTTGTAAACCGTTTGTTTCAATTGTGTCAGTCTCTATTAAATTGTATCAATTTTGATTCTCAGCTTATAGGGCACAATTGATTGAATCGATATTTTAAATATTCTGTTCAATGATAAAGCATCGATGTAAATGGAGATAAAATGATGTTTAAAACGACTGCCCGGTAAATTTTATCAAATTTCTACAACACGATCATCCGCTGTACTTATTCGTATATATTATGATTATATACCTACACTTGAAATTCTATTTGAAAGACGGTATGAATTTATCATTTCATTGAACTGATTTATTCAATTTGTTTTCTAATATGATAGTTAAAACCAAACTGTTCTTCTTCATAGGTCATTTGATAACTTTAATTTATTATATACACACAATTTATATATTCACATAGGTAGTATCTGTAAAATCTCTATCAGCATATTGGGAATAAGGTTGGAACAATAGGTGTAAGGTATATAAAATAAAAGGCATAATAAAATAAACAAATTTTAATTTATTGATAATAATAACTAAAAAAAAATATTTTACACAATACAATATAATTAGTATTACACCGCTAAGAATAATTACTTTTAACATATCAAAGATGTGGACTAGCAAATAAAAGTTAACTTATACAAATCCTTTACAATTAAACGTGTTAAGGAATTTGATTTCACAATCTGTGGCTTTTTGTTTTAGAATTGAACCTTTCGACAGACGGAGAGGCCGTGCAACAACTGGGTATATTAAGTCGCTAATATTTTAGTTCTTTCAGAAGAGAATCGGTTCTTGCAAGTTTCCTAGGTTGTTCGCGTAGGGTTGGCACAAAATTAAGGGTTAGCATAATTTACGGGACTGTTGTCAGCGTTACAATTAAGGTCAACGATCATCTCGGCACTCGCTACGTAAATCATTAGTCAAGTAATACACCCATTTTATACACTACGCTCTCTACGATCTATCATTATACATACTTAATACATATATATACGAGACGGTGGCATTCAAAAAGTTGTTTCGACAGCGCTCAGATTTCCAGCGGCTCGCGCGATAGACAATTCCCAAATTAAGTTTGCAACGTGTCTCACTGAAAATCGTACGGAGACACGTCCAACGCTTCAAATGCACAGACAGAAGTCCCATTAGTACACAGTAGTAATAAAATGGCAGTCCATTCCAATGGTCTTATATATATATATAAATATTGTATACATACACATATTCCATAGATATATTTAATAATTCAAAACGGTTATCGTACACCGATCAGAAAAGAAGCCGTTACAGTAGAAAACAATATTTTTATTATTAAAAAAGTCTTACATGCTATACGTAATTCTAGCGTACGCGGGCGTGGCTCGTGTTATCTCCTATCTGTCCGGCACTCGGGTGACTCGAAGTTTTCGATTTGTTTTTTTTTTTAAATGTTGTCTCAATTCAAAAAAAGAACGGCGCAGGACAGATAAAAAAAAAACACCAAACGCGTCACACCCTTACATAGACAAATAGATGCATGCGTGTGATTTACAAATATACTTTTGCTAAAAGTGGAAATTATATAAAATTAATATATCATTTACGACGAATCATACAAATAGGGTGTTGTTGTACAAAATGATTATAGGGGGCGTACAAAATGGCGGAATTTGATGCTGATATGCCATTTCCGTTTCCGTCTTTGTGTTTGTATTATTGTGCGATGTTCATATCCGGCGTCGAAATTTAAAAAAAAGTTAAGAAAAAAATAGAACCAATAAAAAGGCGGCAAGTGCGTTTTACACGGAGCCGAGTTGTGCGTGGAAACACCGTAGAAATATTGAGCATAAAAATGTGAAACTACAGGATGG
>DWDX01005782.1:0-10217 GCA_018245675.1 Agara michaeli | reverse complement strand
TCCCCAGAGTGGGAGGCAGAATTCAAACCACTAGGCTATCACTGCTACTTGACATATTGAATACTACGTATAAATAAATATACTTAGGTTCAAATGATTTGCTCCATGTGGTTGCACCCTAACAGAGCTCCTTCGCGTCGCGTGGCACGGCAGCGAACTACTTAACCTGATTAGCCGAAGAATCTTACCAGAAACCAAATCCCTTACTTTTTAAATTGTTTTGTGAAAGATAATTAGACAATGTCCAGTTAATTCCGTTATTCGGGTATATAATTATGACATTATATAAGTTTTCATTATAGATCGAAATCGTTCGGTATACACATTTATATTACAATAATATTCATTTCAAAATTGTAATGCTGTTTTCAATCTTGCAGCAGTACGTTAAGCGTGAAGTCTACGGCTGGGCTTAGAAATCGCCATTTGTTTGCACTTTGATAGATTCAAAGTAAAGTAAGGTGCATTTAAAACTGGCAGTGTAAAACTGCCAAACTTGAGAACAATGAAAATGATTTCTATAGTATGGTAGGGGTAGTAATGTATCAGCAGCCGTACCTAAAAGTTTCAGCTTAACAAGTAGGCATACCAAATCTGTGACCGTTTTCGATTTCGAAAGCAATGGCAGCAACTTTTTGGGAATTACACGGACAAAATTCCATAAAAAAAACGCTATTAACATATCAAAAAACAATTTTATAAAATGTCACATAAAATTATTGTTATTTAAAATTATGTAATATATATATATTTAAAATTTATATTGGTATACGAAAAAATATTTAACTTCTCTACATATTTTCCACTTGCGACATTTCCATTTATTGAAGTGCAGAATTTCAAAAACACGACGTAAGTGCAGATACACACCGGGTCCAATAGGGAGGCGTGCACACTCCATTATCAACTACAGAACCGACTGTGACCATGTGTGCGCATACAGTTGCAATTTCAAGTCGATAAGCGTTGGGGTGATAATAGTTGCACAGTTTTACGTTCAATTTATGTATAAAGAGCTTTTACTTTTAATATCGTCACTTTCATGCGACATAAAAATTACAAGGGAGTTCTAAAAAGACAATTTCCAACACGGGTGGTACGGTATATACAAAGTAAAATAACATTTTTGTAAACTAATGTTTTTAAAAAACTGTTGTTTTGCTATAGATATTTTGTCTCGCACCCTTATCATAAATCTGTAATTATACCAGTAAAATACGTCTATAATTATCTGTTGTAGGTTATAGGTTTCATTTTATACGGTTCATAAAAGTTAACGTTGAAAACATATGGACGTATACTTGACACAACTTACACAATTGTCTCTTGTAGCTAGGTCTCGTGTTTAGTAGTTGAATAATAAATTAAGTAGGAGACCAATTGGCTATTCCCATATTAAAACCAATAAACTCGGCCAGCGTGGTAGTCTATGGTCTATAACTTCTGTGAAAGAACACGGAAATACGGGTTCAAAAGTGGAACAATAAGAAGATTAATAACCATCAATATATGTTTAGGACAGCTTGACCAGAAATAGCGACGTCGCTCTAACAGAACTGAAATAGGCTTTAAAATTTATTTAATATCAATAATAGACATCTATGGCCTTTAGCGAATCCTTAAGATCAGGAGCACACACCTTGTTGATTATATAAGCAGGACCTATATTAAATGTTTGCAATTATGCTTATCCAAGTTTAACGTCGCGAGTGGAAAGCTAGCATCATAAAGGCCGCGTCGCTAACATGGAATATTTGTCTAACAACCCATGATCGCTGTGCAAACATTTTACCGATGTAACAGAATTTTAATTAAAAACAACACACATAACATCAAAAGTCGCTGATTTCCCGTGATCCGGTCGTATCGTGAATAGAATTTGACTTTAATTTGTAAATTGCTTCTGGGCAACAAATTGTTTACCGAGCTCAACCGACCGTCCGTCGAGCGTAAGATAACGGATTTTCTAATTAGTTTTAAGATACAGTCACGTCAATAACCAAATCATAATCATATTACAAAGAAGAGTACCCAATACTGGTACTAACAGTATAGTATAATTTTTAACATAAATCTACAATTATGTATATAATTGTTGTAATACATGAACATAAATTGATATTTATAGACATTTGTGTAAGGTGATGCGAAAGCAAAATCAATTTGCTATTTATTTATGTTTTCGGAATCAATGCAGGTTAAATCGCCATCTACAGTATTCCTGTCAGAGACGTCACTGGAAATTGGTTGAATTGAGTGCACAAGCGTACTTCATATGTCCGTCGCGCCATCCACGTTCGGTGTGGTGTATTAATTTTTAAGTGGCATTGTGACGGTGTCCATCACAAAGCGAGTTATGATGATTGTAGTGGTTTTTTATGACTCGTCCTTTATTAGGAAAAGTGGCAGTGACATCTTCATTCCGCCATTTTGTCACGACGTCGTCTGTACCGTTTGAGTGACGGTCGAGGGCCAGTTTATTACATGTCCCTTTGTAAAATGAGGGTTAAGTACACGCAGGCGGTGTGTAGAAAAAGTTAACTTACTTTTTGTAGATGGAAAATAGGCTAGAAATAAAATAGTCACAATGAAAATTTTATTTTATTGGACAGTAATGAATCATGCTTAGGACTCACGTTTCACTTATTTTAGAAAGCAATGTGTAAAGTCAAAATAAATATGATATATATCGGTAAATATGGACTCAAATAAAGCAGCAGTTCGTTTTTAAAGATATAATATTATAAATCCATGAATACACTATTATTAAATTATATGATTGTGTTACACAAATCCGGATACTGTTAAACATGGATCATTGCAGAGCCTTCCACCGAATATGGAAGGGTTGTTTGAACAGTATAATAATAGTGAGAGTTCAAGGACAGAAGGGAGGCGCCAATTTCAATATAAATATTATTGCAGTGCACGCTAAACGCAGAATAACATTTGCATATTTATAAGAGAGACCTCAGCAAACATGGAGGGAATTGGCTACGCGGTACGAGGCCGGGTTTGTTTTTGACATAATGGCCCTTTGTCGATGGAAGCTGTTTTCGTTTTCCTTACAGTCATTACTCAGCCACAGTCTGCTGGCGCGGGTTGTGGAGAAAGTTACGTTTCGAAAACAATACGCGACATGAAACTGTGAAATTGCACGCGGGCAAAGTTTTAATTTGCTGAATATGCACCGCGCGCACGATGAAATTGTAAAAACAATACCAATACGTGCCAAAATTGTCCCCATTTTTCTTTAAATATCGCAGAAAACATTTGCACGTTCTGAACAAATTTTAAAACCTACATTAAAATTTGAATGGTTGTAGCTTATCAATAAAAGCTCAATAGTTTTATAATTTCACAAGACTCGAGCAATATTCTTAATGAATATAATATAATTAATTAATTGTAGGGATTTCATTTTCATTTTTGTTTGTACATTTTTATTATTTTCTCTAGGGAATCTTTTAAATTTAATATTATACTAGCCGGAACTCCCGGCATTGCTCTAATCTAAAAAAATCTCATACGCATGAAATCACCATCACCACCAATTTTTTATCAGAAAGTTAAGTACTTTCTGATGTTACAATTCAGAATCCTCAATTAGGTGGGATTAATGCTTAAAACTTCTTTTAAAATATTTTATATTCACTCAAAAAATTGACAATCACAAAAACTAGACAGTTCAGAACACTAGCTACTCATTAAGCTTTGCATTCTTTAAATACATTCTCTCTTTTCAAGTCAACATGCGCGTGTCTCGGATGAATTATTTAGGAAATTTCACACTACGCTAATACCTCGAATTCCAAAATGAATAGGTCGCTCTATCTGCAGAAAACAAAAGACACTCATCGCCATGGTTAAGCTGTGTTGCAACATTTAGTTTGAACGTGCCATTGTTGCTATGGTATTCGAACGCCCCCTAGATCTCAAGTTCGAATTCCGCCGAGGTCTCCAGTTCGCTTTGGCTGACTATACCCTAAGTCTAGCAGCACCTCAGTTTAGAATTTCATTGTCAAACTGCTAAACTATTGCGTTGCGTTTGTCTATAGACTGAATAGCATAATTCCACTAGTAGACTGCGAGAAACAACAGTTTCGTAATCCCTGTACCATTTACAAACGGTATATTCTCAATATATACTTTTGTAGCATATGAATTATGTGATACCCAACAGATAGAAGCATTAATTATAACACTTATAACGGAATTAATCAGATAATTAGTTCTTGCAGATAACTCTACAGTCGTCCTTGGGCGACAACGGCAACTTCTGACTGCTGCCTGCTCTTCTTATAAAAATAACAATCAATTCTTGACATGTTTAATAAGGTAAGCTAAGATATGAAATAAGGAAATGAATATTAATGCTGTATGCATATGTATATATGTATGTAACTAATAAACTTTGATAATATGTGATAAACAATAATATTAGACATCGGTAATAAAATGGAACGACCGTGGTGAATCGTGGAATCTCTTTTAGCTTGGGGTGAGCAAAATTTAACATTGTAATTTATTTTTATAGTCACAGGGAACACAACCACTTTTGCTTGGTATAAAATAATCACATCGGCTCAAAAAACAGGGGGCGATATTTGGGAATGTTTCAATATTTAAAGTGATAACAAGCATGACGCACCATTTCAATCTACTAAAGATTGCAATGTTACGGCCTCTAAGTAAATATGTAGATGAAATTTACAAATGTAAAATACATTGCCGTGATTTTATTAAGCAAATGTTTATTTTGCTGTAATATTTCGTTTATCTACGAATTATTTATTTATGGCATACAGTCGTAGGTATAGTCCAAATTTTCTAGACATAATAAACGAAATTTACTTAAGTAACACGATGTTGCTAAATATTTATGATTATTATTTTCCTGAGATCTGACGGATTAATGGGCTGATCTTAGATTATGTTACACTATAATTTATATTATTTTAGGCTTCATCCGTACATCATCCGACTAGACCCACGTATATAGCATGATTTACAAAGTAATTTGTTATAATAATGATTAATTATCTGATTATAGTCATTTAAGTGATACATGTGATTCATGTGTATTATTGGAATACCAGATACCAACCCCCTAGCATTGTTCTGCTGAAGTCCGGTCTCCCTAGGAGCTGGCTGAGACTTTCCGTACTTCGTGATAGCATGGGTTCTTTGTTTTAGCATAGGTCAATGGCTACCCAGTATAGCGAAAATTCAGAGAAGTACTGGTCATTTATAATAAAGTTTTAAAAAACTTACCGTGACTTCAGGATTACGAACACGCTCGTGAAAAACATAAACTCAAACGGTACAAGTGTTTACATACTAACGTATATAGGTATTATATTTGCTAAAAGTATATTTTAAATCTACTAGTGGGTCATATCAATTAAAGCAAAATGTAGTGTTCACAGACCATAAAATTAGTTTTCCGCTCCGATGAAGCTGCAAGTGAAAACGCCGTTACAGTCAAAGGGCGCGTGTACATGCGCGTATGTAATATGTATACATTACGATAGAATCAGAATATTCATAATAATAATAATACCGTCACGCCAGGTCCCCTAACGGGGTAGGTAGAAAGCACCGAGTGCCAAATATCTCTGGCCTTACACTGACGCTTATGAATATCCTGACGCGCTTCGTCAGGATATTCATAATCAACTTAAATTCTACAATATAAATTCTTAAGCAAGTATTCAATACTTATGTAAAATATTATTAATAATTATAAAAATTTATAGATATAAATATCAGTTTTTAAGAAAGGATTGAAGATTATAGGTATGTATCGTGAAAGTCGCTTTGGCAGTTATTATTTTAAAATCATTTGGGCATCTGTGGTGGATTCTAGAGTTTTTTCGTATAAAAAATTAAGCAAAATGGCTTAATGAAACTGATATGTGTGCATATTCAATATTATTCAGAAGCCTTTTCCTATAACTAAAGAATTCACACCATACTATAGACGCTATAAATCCGTTATTAAATACTATATTTTTTTTAACCTGTCATGCCTGCAGAGCACGTAGTGTATTGTGGTGTTCAACACCCATGGATGGTGCTCGCCTCTGTAAATGACATTGTACACACCTGTAGGTTCATCCAGTGATGGATAAGAACTATAATGTATCGCCTACCATCATACAAATCGAGGCATGCATGAATCGATCACCTAACATTGCAAAATTGATTCTAAAGTTGGCAATTAAAACCGCCGCGAATACATCAACTTCGAACTAATTTACGCGCACATTATTCTATATGCAAATGAGCATCGCCATCAATTGCAGTGCATATAGCATCACATTTTCCACAAATGTTACGTCCATAATTAATAAGCTAATTAATTAGGGCCATTACAGAGAGACGTACAGTATTTTAGAAATACATATTGTAGATGCGACGACCGCTATGATCAGTCAAATTACAGTCCAGGCTTGAAATTAATTTTACCATTCATATAGCACAAACATTTTATTGCAGTGGGAAAAGCGGCTTGCAGATGAAATGCACAGATAATGACAAATAAAATAACGCAGATATTAATTAGCTATATATATTATTTTATAGACAACAATGTTGTCAATTTCGCAGGTTTCGTATTTCTACATGTCAGATCGATTACTTAAAATAATGTCATATCATATAGATATGTCTTAGGTACATTGGCAAAAACCATCAAATACCACCCATGAATATTACTCAAGTGACCTGACGCCAACCCTTATGACTCACCCGAGAACTACAAAATTTCGCAATGATTCATTGTCACCTACATGCGGTATGGTGTTACTATCTAATTTCAACGGAGCATATTCGCAAATATGTTAATGTAACTCAATGATTAGTCACAGAGTATTAGAACGAAAGCAAACTAGTTTATATCAACCAGAGATAGAACGTGCTAACGAACATACGGGGAAAAATGCATTAATTGCATGTCCCAATGCATGCAATATCCCCTTGGGGGCAGTCAGCTCCGTCTAGGGTTCTAGTGACAATTTATCCTGGCTGTTGCTGAGCTTCTGGGAACATGTTAAGCAAAAGGTTCCGGACGTAAGGTAGTGGCAAATGTGAATAATCTTTTATAATCAAGTTATATTACAATATTTAAAAAATGTCGCCTAGACTACATAAAGGTAAATAAAAAAAAAATATGTTATCCGACTAACTCAGACTAGAATTTACCAAGGTTCAGAGGATGTTAATGTTATTACATTTTCGAGAAAAGTTAAACTGTAAATAAAACTCTGCTTAAAAAGTTATGATACAATAAAAATAAACATGCTGCAATGAAGCATCATAACGAAGAATTTAATCATAAGAAATTAAGGCAAATGGAGCTTGGAGAGGTAGCGGCAACCAGAGTCTTAAAGTCTTAAATTTTGAAGAGTTAAACGAATTTTTAAGCTTAAGTCGCTTAAAAATATAAGTACTCTAGCGTAATTTTAGCAGTACGTACCTACCTACCTTTTCTAATTGAATTAAATATCTAACATTATAGGTAAAACGTGCCTAGGATTTTTCGTAATTACACATTTGTGTGCAAAATAACATATGTTTCGTTACAAAATTTAGTGATTTAAAGACTCCTCTATTCTTTTAAACTAAATATAAATAACTGCCTAAAGAACACGCTAACAGTACCAAATCGGTGTTTAATTTTGTTGTTGCTATGACATCATTGTGGTAAATTAGTAATCGTTAGAAAGAAACTTTGTACTTGTCGTAGCCGCAAAATTAAAGTACCATGAAGAGTTGCTTCGCCGTTATTACTACGCCCGTAGCTATGTAGCTCTTTGTAGAAGCGCTACGGTTACAACAGTTATAACTATTTCGCTACGCGCTACACGAAGTTTTCAGGCTACGAAATGGACAATATTCTGTGCATTATCTTGCTTATATGCAACTTAATTACTATGCGTTCTTCTACCAATGTTGCTGTATAACGCTAACCAGCACAACTTAACACATAATAGAATGCGAACTTAGTTTCGACTTAAAACCTGCAGTTTACTTACTTATCTTATTAGTTACCAATTATTTTGCTTATAATTCTGAACTCTCTGAACTCTGAACTCTGAATTATGAACTCACAAAATCATGAATTACTTTAATGACCGATACCTGGAAATGGTTATCACAATACATAATACGAAACCAAAATGTAATCGTCAATACGTGCATTGTAGGGTCGCGAAATGTTTTTCTGTAAACACATGGATGACTTTCAAAGGGTCATCCACACGACAGCGACCTTTCTATTAAAATTCTGCAAATAACGAAAGGGCACTAGATGGCCCATCCCTCGTCCACTTTCCTGGCCCGTGTTTAAAGAGGAATGTAATACGATGCCAGTTATTTCCATTTCTAAGTAAAGGTGTTGAAACATAGCAAGTGGAGGTGAAACGAAGGGCACAAAGGTTGAGTTTGTATTTTTCACCGCTTATACTGTTACGTAATACGTACATATGCGTGCGTTGTGGTCCTCGCTACACCCAGCTAGGTTTTCTCCGCATATAAGTAAAACTTTTTGGAAATACGAGTATATTTGTATAATGTAACTTGATATTAAGAAATGACACATCTTGTATTTTTTAAACCATACACAAATAGTTAGCAGAACACATCTAACAGATAGAGTGTCTAAAGTTGTACCCAAAAACTGGTGTACATTGCCCGTTGAACAATAACAACAAATAGAGTCGTTCAGATGCAGCAAACATATATAAATTTAAAAAAACAAAACTGAAGTGAACAATGGCTCTGACGCTCTCTAGGACCGCGTATTAAATATAGCAAGAAGAGCAAAATAAACGCGGAGTACCCATTTCGCAACACTTGGATTATTCTGGATTTAATTGAAACCGAGTAGAGCGTGGCCCACCAGGTCTGAACTCGTAAAACTGACGCCTTCTCGACTGAAGCTCGTCGAGAATCGTTTATAGAAACAATAGCCGACTCACTACTCGTTGCAGACGACCTAGCACTACCTTTATGGCGTTTAGCTAACTGGAATAGCTTAAATTAAATTCTCAGCGTTATAACTTGGACTGCTCATTTGTTGTTTCAACTACTAAATGGATATTGTGCTTTTAAATCAAATAAACATAAAAAAACATAGTTGTGAATCGCTTAATAAGAAATAAGTACAAAAGTTTAAAGAAAGCACTAGCATTGTGAACTTGCAAAAACATTTTAACGTAAGCGTCGTTGACAATATCAGCATAAAGGAAAAATATCACAGGCGAATCCAGCCATTACTAGACCAAAGACATCTGAAAAAAAAATTACAAGCTTCTGAACAAATAGAAAGTCGCAAAGAGTCTCCATGATGGTGACAAAGTTCAGCTTTTATATCAAATGCGACCAAGAGAATAACCATTAAGCATTTCCTTTCGCTCTGCGTGCAATAAATGAATGAAAAACTTTCTTCTCCAACTTCGAAGATACAATTGATAACTTGCCTGGGGCTAACTTTTTGCTTTCCACTCCATTATTGACGTCCGAGCTCGATGGAATCAGACAGTCTGTGATATCTTTAGCTGTTCTGGTTTATTCTTACGAAGCTTATTGCGAAACCTACATGATGTGTTTTTAAAGTTAACAATTACATTTTATGCTTGTACAAATTCTTGGGGATACAATCCAGTTATATAGTTTATGCGTAGGAAACAATTATTTATTAGATATTGATTAATATACTCTTTGAAAACTCTCGTGTTTCAATTAAAAACGAGGCTGGCAAGTTCTCGCGTTGCTGGTCAACTTTTATTAGTTCCTCGAGTAGAAAAAGTAATCAAGTCTGCGATATATCGTACATCTAACTCGAGATAACTCTTAATTGTTTGATGTGACTCTTCGCAGATACGTGCGCCGGTGTCTGTCCCTTTAAGCCTTATTTACAAACTAATTTTAACTTTTCAATACATATTCGGACAAGACAAAAGAAATTTAACATCAGATTCTTAAGCCACTTTGAAAAATTTAAAACATTTTATGAAACTTGATTCAACTTTACGAGAATAAATGATTGATGGAAAATGTAAATTGAAAGGAACTCTAACTATCCAACCTTGTAGTTTATGAAGAATATTACCTTACAACGACACGATAATTATAAAAAAAAAAATTAATTAGTGGTGTCGTGGGACACCAGGTAGGAACGAAGTTCCTTCGGCTAATGTAGAATCGACACA
>DWDX01005781.1:0-10218 GCA_018245675.1 Agara michaeli | reverse complement strand
AATTAATAATTTAGTTTTAACTTTATTCGTCAACAAGTACGATAAAGCCTCATTGCAAGATCGTCTTTTGCGATTTCCCAAAAATCGTCTTTTTTGAGTTAAGTCAGTATTCCAATAAGCATGCGATATATAGTATCGGGTATTCTATTTCAATGTAAATTAAATATTACATTTCGGATCTCTAAGCCTTCCCATTCTGAGAAGGACCCGTGTCCAACAACGGAACAATAAAAAGGTTGATGATTTAAAGTTAAATCAATCTATATTTCGTCAGTATAATACAAGAACGCATTAGAAACTGAGTGTAGTATGCGTAGAATCAAAACATATTTAAGAGTTTTAAAGCATTTATTTTAATTTCTGAGATTGTATATAGCTGTCGCGCTGCATTGGCAGTGCACATAAGTGCACGCGTGTTTGTCATATGCTTTATATTATAACACGTTGTAAAAAACGTGTTCATAAGAAAGTTCCTTGCCCATGGGTGGCCAATTAATTCGTAACACGCTAAAATGGTAACAGCCCACTATACGTATACGGCGCGAGTAAATCAATATGACAATAATGTAAATCGTCGCGATTGTGATCTTGGTCGCGGACGCATGATGTCACGAGCGCCGCACGAGGCCTTGCGCCTTCCACAGGCAAAACTACTTCTTATTATCATAAACTCACCAAGTAACATAGTTATAACTTAAAATCGTATTTTTCTCCATGATCCTAGTTTGCGGCGGATCTCGCAATCACCTGCAAGTACACAACGAACTAGGATGTGTAAGATGAATAGTTTTTCCTGCTTATTATATTGTAGAACCATCACGTATTTATTATTTGTTGCAAAATAAAATAATTACGTACTCATGACGGTTAATGTTATTGTAACCTCAAGAGGCCTGTAAAGGAAATTAAGACTTAATACTTAGTATATAAGATATATGAAAGAAGTTCACTAAGTTTTTTTATTGTTTACGAGTAATAAAATTTTAATAAATTCTGCGTGTCAATTACGTAACGTTTACGCCTGATACTTTAAGACATAATAACTGCGAAGTCTAAGTAGTCTGTCTTTCTGTTGATAACGTGACTGTTATTCGAAGAGGTCCTAATTAGAAATATTCCTACTGATGATTTCTAGGTGATGAACGGAGTATGTTCTTTATGGATAGCCCATTTCCAGCACACTGGGTAATTGTGTGTCCAAAATCCTTATTCTCATTTCAGTAAGTATTAAATAAATCTATGTAACTTTCTTAATAGTGGGTTTAGATTATATTGATATATATTTATATTTCCATATTTTTCGTATATAAGAATCGGATTGTTCTCCGACTGTACTTCATACGACCTATATTTTAAATTAAACGACACAGTTGAGTTAGTAATCCAATTAACATGTACTCGAATTGTAAATGGACGTAAATGTGTGCTACTGATCGGTTGGCAGTAACGTGCCCTAATTTTGTGACATTAAATCGAATTTGTTTTTAATATCTACAACAATAAAACGGGGATGACTGTGACATAAGTAGTTAATAGCCGAGATTCGTTATCGTGATTGCAAAGGCATTGTGTGATAAAAACTTACCGAAAGCAAGGTTAAAAACTTGTGACAGAATGTAGCCGCATGTCCAATTTCATGACGACCGTCTCCAAATCATTCCTAGTCGCGAAGGAAAACTTATTTCCCGTCTAAACTGTGCGTTAGACCGAATCGCTTAAGTATTAATATTTTGTTATAGTCGCTTATTCACACTGGAGCAGCGTGATTGCCAGAGAAATCGGTGCCTCACGGCGAGACGCAAAACAGAATTGCAGGCAATTCAAACGGTTCAAATTTTATCAGCCAAATGCATATATATATTCGGAGCATTTCATAAATTAGGGGGTTCAAATATTAATTACAATGTATACCACATTGTTTAGGACAACTACCTGATCTCATCTATTGTAGTTGCTATTTACCTTTGACGGTATGACATATCATGTGTCATATCAAAACATTTATACCAGGTTGTGACATAACAGCCCGACAGTTGCAACAACTTAAGAAAGAACAGATTGTTGGATAAGTATTTGTAGTTATTAGCTGTTTATGTAGGTTAACTTTTATGAATAAAAACTGTCACTTGTAATCAGAAGCAATGAGCCGTCGTAGTATTAGTGTCAGAGTTGTCTGACGTACTGACATCAGGTAAACAAACGCATGCACGGTCAGTCCTTGAATGAGCAGGAAGTTTTCATTTAAGTTGCCATTACCTCTCGGTTTTCATGATTTGTAGCACGAGGTAGACATAATATCGGCGTAAAAAAAATATTTTATTGAAATGAATTTGAACGTGTCATACAGAATGAAAATTAATATAGTTACTATATCATATCTGTGAGTGACAGTAACAAAACCAAATGAATGCCGAGAATTTAAAGTGACGTTGAATTATTTACTTAGAACACATGCAAAAAATGGAGTCACGTGAATTTAAATTTCGAACAAAGAGCGCGACTGACAGGTGCCGAATATTCTTCACAAGCAATCTGATAATCGAATCATTTCGAGTTTAATACGACCAATAATTCCGAGTTCGCACTCGTAAGGGGGCATTGACCGCTTGTAGTATTCGCCAAGTCTTGCTTGTTTTGAGTATAGTAGTTTGTCATTTTGATATAAATACGAGATATTTGGCTTCACATTCAATAAATTAAAATAACTTGTTCGACTGTTTCATATACAGTTTTATTTTGTGCCTAGAACGTAAATACTGTACGCGTATTGACATTTTTAAATGTATTAAATGTAGTTAAGTTAAGCGGTTGGGTGAATACCAGTATGTACCGAAAAAATTCTATAAAATTATTAGCTATCATAGAAGCCCTGCGAGAATATATGGTGTTATAAAACTTACTTGCCTTTAATATACCTTATAATCATTATTGTATTTTTATGTTTAACACATGAGTCACACTACAGACGTACGTCCTACGTCCAGTTATGCGTTTTGTCCATTATGTTGTCTTCTTTCTTCCATTTTCAAACTGCCCGCCATGCTTCACATCCCCTCTTCTTAAGTTTTCCATTTTATGGCTACCTCAGATGCATACTGCCAGGATATATATTTATCTTGCCTCCCCAATAATGAAAATTAAATCGAATCGGACTGTAGAATAGAGAGAATTGGATAATAATGGATTTAAAGGTTTATGTTATAGTATAAATAAACACATAAGTAGTAGTTGTTTCCCGCGGCTTTCTTTGCGCGAATAGCATTGAATTATTATTTAAGAACTTTTTATCATTTGCCTTAAAGTATATTTTAAGTGATGCGAGTTCTTTCTAGGAGCAGTTCTGACTCACTGCTGGGTACGAGTTTAATTTACAACTACGAAAAACCTGCAATCGGTAGCTACCTATAAATTATATGCACATAACGAAGATGCTCCAGTGCTGACTACTTAGATAAAAGTTAGTGGTCAATCCATCTACCGCATGTCTGTAAAGCCCCTTCAAGGTCTCCAATAGAGGTTAAAGATAAAAATCGGGGCTGAATGTTTAGCGAGCTGCATTTTTTAACTTTACAGATCGTTTACAGTCTACAACAGCTTCAGGCCTCTGAGCGCTTTTTGTATTAACGACTATGAAGGTATCATGAGCGGTCAGTATCAGGATGTTACAGTGACTTCCTATTTCCTTTATTTCATTTTTCTTAATTTTTATAACGAAAACTGACAAAAGTCAGCTGATGAATATGATTGCTTACTATAAAACGAACTCAAGGGAAGCGGTCATAGTCCGCTTTCAAATCTATTTGTGTGACAATGGTACAATCTTATTTCTAGCACGCGTTGTGTAAATTAATAACATACACTCTTAAGAAAATATAATTTTGTACGTTGTTCGAATTTTTTTATTAAAAGCTGCTCAATCAATCATTTTTGTGTTTATTTTATTACGTTTAATACAGTTTAAATATAAAGCGAGTATTGCTTAGGCGACCATTGGCCGTTACGATTAACATCCCGCTTGCCGCGTCGCATCAAGTGAAATGCCACGGAGCCACGAAGCAAGGATTGTTTTATTAATAACTACTTTTAATTGTTTATTTATTACTCAATACAATCACGTATAATAAGTTAGAACTAGAAGTAAGAATAATTAAAAACGTCAGCAAGGAGAGATGTATAGTAGTACCGAATACGGAACCGACAGTCTCTTTAATGTAAAAGTTGAATGTATAAAGTAGTACGTAAGTTTGTGTAGATTTCAAAGTTAATGTTCTCAAAGTAAACATTTTCGAGGTGACCGAATTGTCATCGGATAAGCCACGAGCGCTGTTCACGTGGTACTCATATTAAGGTTTATTTTGTAGAACAATCTACTCATTCTACACGTTTCAGAAATTGAATAAAACGTATCTTTAGAACAAACAACATGCTGTTTATGGCCCATTGAGAATTGACCTTTGCGTTTAAAGGTAGAAAATACAGTCCAGGGTTCACTTGTGGGAGCAATCTTTGAACATTGTAATAATAAGGGTCATTGTTTGTTTTGTTTGGATCCGATCCGTATTAGATAGTTACGTGTGGTAGTTGTAGACGGTAATATTTAATGCAGTCAAATACACCCTTAATAAAGCTACGCATTCATAATTTTAGGTAGCTGATTAGACTAAATAAGTATTGATAAAATGGGTGCGTATTTTTTGTGGAGATATATGTCTACTACGTACTGATATGGATTAGGATACTTCTACGTGAAGATTGACTCAACCGGTTATACGGATAACGCTTTTTACGTTGAAACTATGCGTGAACGGTTGAACAGAACAAATTGTTATGCCGATATACCAACAATGAAGCTTTTCAGTATCCATTCTCAAATTCTAGGACTGAAATGTATACTTATATATTGGTAAGCAAAGCTTTACATCTTAAAATCGTTAGTTGTGTTTAGTTAACTATAGTCGGGCACTTACGTAGACGAAGTCAGTTTTCTTTTTTGGATTTGGGAACTGTCGGAGTACAGATCATGGAATATATTCCTATTAAGTGTTAAATGCCATATCAACGCGTTCGTAGATCCGAGTGCGGTGTATCCACCGGTGTGGGCGTGCTTGGTCTACTAAGTACAAAATAGCTGCCCGGTCACTTAATGCGTATGGATATCAAACCGCACCGAATGCGTTACTATACGTATGTATGTATATTATAATTTCTAGAAAGCACCCACTGACTGGTGTTCATTCGCTTAGACTTTCGATTTATTATGACTTTATGAATAATTCTCTTTTCTCTGGATACTCTTTACGCTGAATATTGAGTAAATTGTAATTTGACATTATTTTTAAAAATAATTACAATTTACGGTTAATTAGTTTTGGTGATTTAATTGTATTAAGATAAGACATGAAGGTGAATTCAACCTTCATTAATATAATACTTTTGTATGCTTATCATTCAAACAGCACAGCCAATTAACTTAACGATTTTTTGCCACTGTTGGCAACTTCAAAGTATCTAGAAGACGATAACGGAGGAAATTAAATTTATGCTTATCTCGGTGCGGAATAGTATGCTTTACGAAATGATACAAATGTGTGAATTACAGTCGAGCGTGTGACGTTCAACGAAATGAACAGCGTATAAATTTCCCCAACATTCCCACACATTAACGTCACCGCGTACCTACGCAGATGCTCCTTGTCTATGTCCGTGTGCCCGTACTGTCGTACGTAGGGTGTTTGTCGGTGTGGGTGTACGTAGCCGTGCCCACGGTCTCGAGTACGTAGATCTGAAAGCTCCAAATACACTAAGCAACTTAAGTCATACCAACAAAGTTCAAATTTGTCCGCCTATAATCGTTTCAATCGCATGAATAAAGTTGTATCACTGTACCGTATTGTTTCATGTTTACGTGTTTCTGTGTGGTGAGGTTAAGTAGAGCGACGTTATCTCGGAACAGAGATTCCATAGAGTTCGGATTAAGATAAACATTAAAGAATGTAAACAAACTTTGTATACTCGCGTGTCTATTTTAATAATGGTAATTATTTATCACAGAAACGATCGCTGTTAATCGTGATAAATTGATAAGACGATTCGCTCTTTGATGTTTGTAAACATATACGTAATATATGTCTTTTAATTGAAATACTCATGGTTTTATTAAAATGTGTAGCGATCATAGACAAAAACGCCGATGTCGATAGAGTGTATACGGTAACAAATAATATCATTTCATAATTGTCAAGGGTTTAGCGCATTGGGCATCTAGTCTAAATGTCATCGAACGGGGTTTCGCAAGAGCGTCAATCACGGGCGGTCACCTACTTTCGCGATCGGCTGACGGCGATTAGTCGACTATGTACATTCACTGAGGCCTCAACTCACCTCCACGCTCTACGCAACAATTGTTTCTGTAGGAATCTTTTATTTATGGCAGCATCGAGCTGCGCTTGTGTGTGTGGGCAGTAAGCGACGGCGCCCGTGTTTTACCTGTGCCAACACTGGTACGATCTAATTTGGACTGTGTACTGTTGGCGGTAGGGTGCGTTTTAGGTTGATAGTGTTAGGTACAGAAATGCTCTACCGATAATAAGTCAACGCTCGAACTCGCCTGTTTGACAGGATTCCAACCGCGTCTGTCCCTGTTTGTTTATTGTAATCGGTTTGACAATGAGCTTAAGGTGCGGTTTCGAGTGATCTCGGGGCTCGCGCTCTCCTGTGATTGTTCTCTCCGCTACTCGCTGTGTTTGTGTTCGTATGATACGTCATTGTGTACCGGCTTACTGTAGATTCGCCTCTTAGCATCCATAATTGCTCGGCGACTGAGCGACTTTTAAAGCTCTTTGTTGATTGGTTTCGCGTTGATTTATTTAAGTTATTTAGTTTGAAATGACTTGCTACGAATAATCTGTACGACTCTTCGTATTTGGGTGCATATCTGCATACACGAAAATAAGCGGAACATATTTTTACAATGAAATGTTTTATTGAAATGGTTATTTTTTTGTCAAATATCAAGTAAAGAAGTGATAATAATTCTGTAATTAGTTAAGAACAAATATGGCAATACGAAGAATTGACTTTACGGAGAAAAAATGCATACAATGTTGAATTCTGAATTTGGGTGGTTTATTAATTTGGTACGCGACAAAAACCGATGACGGCTCGCCGACAATTCGTGTAGATAACGGAAGGTCAATGAGGAGACGTCAGAGACGTCAGACGATTGTCGGGTGGCAGTTGGATGCGGTGGAGGGACGAGGAGGAGCGCTGGAGGGGGGAAGCGGTGCGAGCGAGACAAAAATATGGAACGTCTCTATCCCACGCGCCCGTCCGACCTCTTTGCAAGTGCGGCCTGCAAGGTCGGCCGCCTTAATTAATAAATTCAACGTAAAGTATTTGAGCCGATCGGAGACTACTACAATCTCACTCAGCCTTTGTCTAGCTATTGACCCGCGCCGAAGGCTTTTTCTCGCCGGTTGAACGCCCAAGACAAATATGCTGGATGCGTTATGATTATTGCCTGCGTGAGAACGCACATAGGAGTGCGTTTTAGGTTAATCTAAAGAATTTTGCCGTACACGTCGCGTGTGCCCGTAGATAGGTAGTAAAAATTAATTATTTCTATTTAGCATTTTTGAAGTATATTAAACAAACTTATTTTGATGGCAGGTTAATACATAATAATGTCTTCGCTGCACATGTATTAAGTATTTAATATTATTATTATAATTCTTTTTTGCTTTTTCATGTTTGTTTATTTATGTTTCTTAATCTTATTATTTATCTTATTTAGTTTCAATTGTCTTTAAAAAAATCAACGGTCTTAATTGTTAAAATATATTACTAGCTTACAAGCAATTCTTCTGTATTGGTATGCAATAAAAATTAAATAAACAAACGAATGTCTATGCAGGATATTTTCTATAAATAAAAAAAACATACAAAAATCAGGTTTAACAAATGTATATTTAATTATCTGTGAATGCTAAAATTGTCTACGCTTGGTCGGTGGTAGGCGTACCGGCGCATTTACGCCTGATGTTATACTGCAGAAGCTTGATTTTGGTGTCAAGCTTGCAAGACCTGCTGGATAGACATTTAGAAAGGTGACTTTTTAATTTAGTCGTGGATACAAACAACACATATCTAACTAATATCGGTTATATTTACCGATTGGATATTAAGCAATAGCATAGCCTTCAAGCCTCGTGCCCCGGGCGTCCGTGGGTCAAATCCTGGTACGCACGTTTTACACTGCAACGTTATGTGCATTATTTTACTTGAATATCACTCGCTGAAGGAAATCATAGTGAGGCTGAACATTATACAATTCCTGTTAATAGTCGTTAGGTGTATTAAGGAAAGGGAACAGAATCCTTCTCATTTGAAAAGAGAACTCGTGTCTGAAAGTGAAAAAATAGAAAGGTAAAAAAATGCACGTAAGACTGCAACAGTTATATACAATCATTTACTTGCATGACCTTTCAAAATAAACCTAATATTATCGTTAAGATATATTGTATTCATTTCTAAGACTCCGGATCTTATTGATCTGTCCTTTAATATGTTAATCAATAGCAAAAATAATACACATTATGTAATTATAATGTAAGCCCTGTAATGTGAACTTCCGATCAACGTAAAAAGATCGATTGAAAATCCGTTCATTATTATTATTCAAAAGTCGTGAAACTAGAAATTTAAAAGTCACAGCGAATATTAAATCGATACATTCATATTCATACACGTGCTAACACCTCTTTCATATAAGTATACGTTTTTTGTTCTGTGCACCTTAGGTAGCGACGCGGACGAAAACGAAATAAATTCCACGGATTGATTGAGATGCAAAATGAATGCAGTACAATGGTGGGTGGTGAGTCGATCAGTAGGGTGTCACATCAAGAAAAGGTGTACTGACCATCATTCATAATAATGTGCCATATAAGAAAAATTGTTTCGCCCCATAACATGTTTCACTGCAAATTGCTCACCTGACAGCAGGCTGTCATCGTCACCTTAGCACCTGCAGTGAGGGTAATATTAGTCGACCTTGAAAATACCTGCTCTTGCGATCTTTTTGATGCGGATCGGAAGTTATCATTACACGACTTCATCTATGAGACGAGTGATGGAGTCAAATTTTTTGACGATTTGAATATATATTATTAAACATACTTTAAACTGCGGCTTAATGATTATTAAAGTTGTAAAGCATTGTAAATCACTTATTCCATAAACAAGTCGGTATGCATATGAAATTTCACATTGGGTTAGTTTACATTGTCATATTTTAATATTTTCTATAAACCAAATTTCTTTCTAATTAGTCACATAATCAAAATGTCTACTATAATAAAAAAAATATTAATCTACAATATCTTGTCCTAGTTATTAATTATTGTGACTGCCAATCGCGAGGTATGATTTAGTTAAGAACTACCTACTTACTACGCGAGGACAATATTGCGTGGCTCGGTATAGTTTAGCACTACATAGTATTTGTAAAGCGAAAGCCGTCAAAATAATATCCCGTCGGCGGTTTCCTGTGTGGATATGTCGTTTTGATTGTAGGTTGTAGTACACAGTTCGGGTTGTTGTGCGCGGTCAACTTATCCTACTTCTCTGTATGAATATTCATAAGTAAAGCCTCACTCGAAGGCGAATAACACGCGAGACGTTTCATTTTTCACAATGTTCGATGACGTCCGTAATGGCTTTAATTAATTACGTAAAGTGGATTGACGCAAATAGCACGTTTATAAGAAACTTCTGTGTTCGCTATAAGTAAGGTAATATTTGATATTCATTGCGCATTTTACGGGGATCGGGTGATAAAACAGATGTAAGTGCGTCTAATGCCGGCTTGCTTATGGAATTGCTATTTATAGCGGTTTTTGAAATAACTGGACTGACGCCGTGTCGGGCGCGACTGCCCGCGGACGCCTAGACTGTTTACTTACACCACACATACACTTCATTTACATGCACACAAATACTATATAATTTATTCCGCATTATATAAGTAAACGTATATTGTTAGTAAGAAAATATCGTATTGTTCCTAATCGTCTTTGCTATCGCTCAATTATTTAAGACGTTCCATATAATATTCGTATTTAACAAACAAACAAAAAACAAACAAACAAACAAACAAACAAACAAACAAACAAACAAACAAACAAACAAACAAACAAACAAACAAACAAATAAACAAAC
>DWDX01005780.1:0-10220 GCA_018245675.1 Agara michaeli | reverse complement strand
GGGTACATATAAAGATGTTACAAGTCTACTAGTTCAAGCCATATTTTGCCTTTTACGGCGTACAAATAGAAATAAAGCTACATTATAAAAAGTAAAAGTAAACAAATTAACTATTATTGCTAAATTATTATACGACAATTAACACACACATGTAAGATTTTTAAAATAAATACAAAGGTATTCCTTTTCAACGTTTGGTCGTATTAATACCGGAATATACTTTTGCATCGATATACATAAAACAATAGCAAGCCGCATTTATGTATGTCAGTGCGTTACACGAGCCTTGGGATCCGGAGTGAATATCCAACGAGGCTGTCAAGAAGGGTTGTGACATTTGCTCGTGGCACGTTGTTTGAACAAAAGGGTTTTTTGGAGGGAAATCCAACTCGAGATTGTCTCGTCGACAGACTGATTGGATTACACGATTTGAATTTCGATTTTGCGCCATCTTGATTTGGTAAAAAAATGCACGGTTAATAAAGTTTTCGGTCAGATTTCAACAGTCCAATTGGTATTAAACATGCATTGTTGACGTGTAGGAGAACGCTCTCAAAAATGGTACAATTTCTATTAAATATTTCAATTATTTTCGAACCGACATTAACAGTGGAATTACTCTACAATGCACGGGAAGTTTATGAATATTGTCTACCTATATGCTACTCGCTCTACACGAAAAGGGAGCTTTCGAAATATAAATTTTGAAAGCTAAAAAATGCTTTTTTCAACAAAAAGCTTTTCCTTATGACAATCTTTTTATCAATTTTCAGTCACCAATAAATGATCAGTTATCACTCTAAGACTACCTTGTGATTTATTGTGTACAAATTTAATGAGTTGTAATTAGTACTCGTTAGTGTTATAGACAATATAAATGTAATTATATTCAGTTAGAACAGGAGGAAATTTGCACAGATTCGTATACGCTCTCCTTTTGAACTGCGTACCATATATTCGATATCGAAATATAAAAAAAGAATTTTCCGTTTACGCCAATTACGTTTAAAAAGGGATCGAAATATTTTTTACGTAACAAAACAAAAGGCGGTCGCGGCGGCCCTATTCTGTAAAATTAAAAACGGATTCAGCATCGAAATCGTCGCGGATTACGCACGAGCGGCGATCCAAAATGGAAACTTAACAGCCGCGGTAAATAACCACAAATCACCGCTTCCTATCCCCGGGGCGAGATTTAAATTCACGCGCGAATTTAGCCATCGGGTGTCTGTGTGTGTTCCCATTGTTTTATAATGAAGTGTATATAAATACATTGCCTTTAAGAATCGTTTTATAATGAAGTGTATAATAATCATTACCTTTAAAAAAAAATTGCCATTGGTATATCGGTTTCGATAAAATGTTAGTGTGTAGTTGTCGTGCCATTTTAATCAGGCTTCAATTGGATTTATTTTTTAATAATCATATTAATGATGAACAGTGAATAGTATGAAATATATATCACTGTTTAAAATATATAGAGGAAATTAAGAATTCATTTTAAGTAACAAACTATAATACTATGTCGTGTGGAACAATGGAAACCCATAACCGACGCTCATCAAATTCAACATACGACTGTAACGCGTAATACGCAACACTGAATCAAAAAGACAGAGGGACTGCGCGATGACGTATTATTATTTTTAAATTCATACGAATCCAGCAACGACGCAATTTACCATTCGCAAACATTTGCACAAACAAAAATAACCCTTATTGTTTCAGTTTAAAGCTTATTCTAATTGAAATAGACTGTAAAGTATTTGAAAAGAGTCTAATGACGTCATTGTTGCACTTGTCGCGCGGAGACGCGGTCGGTGCGGGACGAATTGGCGATTTTTACAATTTGAATTAGGAATCGAATTTCTTTGGTCGTAACGAATTCGAGTGTGGAACGCATTGTTGCGGTATACTGAATGAACATTAAAATAATAATAGACTCGCAGATGAAGCGCTGACTGAATGGATATTTATTAACAATTACTAAGTAATTCTTTATGTAACTTTATATAAATATAAATACGACCGTGATATATGAAACAATCTTATAAACACATAAATGCATCGCAGTTTTTTATGATATATGGGAACAAGACCATATTTCTGCATCTGTTAGTAGACGAATTTTGATTTCAAATCCAATGAAAGATACAATTTTTGTGAATGCTCAACACGACTGATTAATGAATCTTATGTTTTAGTTCATACACCGAAAATAGGAATTAGTGATTGTTTATAATTCATTAATACATATAATTAGTCATTTTAAATTAATTATTTTTTTTATATCAAATTCTAACTATTATTTACGAATAATTGTTAATTGCGTACCTACGTTTAATAATGATCATTTACGATTTATTAACAACTTAATAAATATAAATTTTTAATCCGTTATTTATCGTCATATTATCTGGAAAAGCTTAACCATTGATTTATGATTGACAATTCATCTATTTTCAGTCATATCAAAATTTGAGTAGTTTTCTTTTTAATTTGCGAGTACAATATGCTGGGCTATTGGTTATTGGCATCAGATATTTTATTCACACAAAATTCTAACATTATAGCAATCCATAAAACGAATATTTTCCTCCCATTTAACAGTCGACACAATAAAATAAATATTGACGTCAATAAAACATTAAATACGGACATTACCGCTCCTTTTAACCGTCTTGGAATATAATTCTTATCTTATCAAAATAATAATCGTTAATAATATTTTTTATGTAAAAAATATTAATCGCAAATTCAAATAAACTTTTTTATGTTGGCAACAATAAATTGTATGTTTAAATAAATAGTATTTATTCATAGCAACACTGTCGTGCGATCCATTCCTATACAATATTAGTGGCAAATTGCGATTCCTAGGATCGATATAACTATCTGAATTCCGAATTACGAGAACGTTACGAGAGAGTTAGTTTTACAGATAGCCTGGAGACTTCAATAGCGACAGGGCTAAGAAGCTTTATTTATTAAATAAAACTTAACTATTAAATGGAGCTCGATTATTAAAAGAACTGAAAATCATTGATCGCAGATAATTTGAAGTCAGACAAACGCTGACTGCGACCTTATACGCCTTTTTACTTGTGTTGAACGGCAATATTCATGTCAATCTCAATTGTCAACTGTAGTTTGAGAATAATGTAAAACAAACTTAATAAATAGTTCTTTCCTAATTGTAATTCCTCCAAATTATTTACAAGCACTGAACGTTCCGCTTAAGCTCGCGCTGCCATTAAGATGATATCCAAATTCCAATCTCCTGTAAATCTAATGTAACTCAGCGTTGTAATTATGTATTCGATGTCGCGCAATCCAAGATAAAAGTTTGCCCATCAAGCTCAGCTGTAATTAGCTGGTGTAAGGGTTTGTTCGATTCAGAGCTTAAAGCTCAAGAATATTTGGAGGGTCAATCACCGCACAACAGAGATAAGAGAGAACACTAGACTTGAGTAAATGCGCGATTGACAATAGATTCTTATGAGTCTCTTTCACTCATAACAGAGGACGCAAAAACTAACTATTCCATAGAAGATGTAAGTTTATAATTTTAGTGTAATTACTAATGAGATCTTTGATTTTGTTATAAAATTACATTTGTCAAACGTAGAACAACAAAAGCGTTGCATTTAGTATAGGTAACTACAATATTTATGGATCTAATATGAACCTATATAGACGAACACATAGGTACAAATTCTTGTTACACTGTCATACACAACAGGAAAATCCGTACAAGTATTTTCGAAAAACTACAACCGAAATGAAATATCATAAGCACTTATGTATCTTCTAATTTTGATTCTTGTACTACGAGAAGTTTTATTTTTTTTGACACAGAAACAAATAAGCAACGACTAAGCAAAAATCACTTATATCGCAATAATATTTGTAACTAAGTTTTATCGTTACCATAAGTAATAACTGTACATTTTCATTGGTGCTTAATTGAGAATGCTAATATTATCTACTAACGCATTTATATAATACGACGCTCTCTAAGCAAGATTGTGCTTTAATTAATTATATCAGTTATAATATCGTGTAAATAATGTTCACGATGTGTTTAATTATGGCGCGCGAGATAAGCGTGGTTTATTGAAAAAGTTGCGCGCCCGCGGTTTAGATTAGTTCGCAAGTTGCACAATAATTTAGATTGAGCGATGATTCGGTACGCGCGGTTTTCCGCGCCGCACAGATAACCAATTACGCGATCCGGCTTACGATTATTTAGCTAATACAAACATTATATCGTATCTGTGGTGAGACGGAAACTTTTTTTAGCTTGACAGCCAGGCACTTGGCCACGATTTTATCGATGACAAGGTTACGTTCCTTGACGGTAGATAAAATTATTTTTAATTGACTATGATTCATTGATATTTGTAAATTAACACTTAGACTCATGCAACAAAAATGTTATTTAATTATGTTAAAACACCTCAATACCACATCCAGTACATTACGATATCTTTGTAGCGGTTGTGAAGTTCTGCTCGACTAATAGCTTAACACGTCGTAACGACTTGTTTAATGAATTAAAGTCGAATTTATGGTTCCAGCATCTTGTGTACCTACCGAGTACAGGCTTGTGCTGCTTAGATAACTGTGTCTAACTTATTTGTCACTTGTTTAGCTATATTTTTTCACTAGTTCTGTAGTGAAAAAGTAATGACTAGCTCATTCATTTTTTATCATTAATTTTAACACAAAATTTACGTTATTGTATTAATTCCCCAAAATAAAACGGCAAGATCTACCGTAAATAATTTACTCAAATAAAATGTTCCAAATTTTGTAATTAAAATGAATCTAGTGAAAAAGCGTCTATTTGAAGCGCATTATCGTTGTTACAAGAAATACGTAAGTAGGTACCAAGGGATTGCAAGTAGGTAATATTTAGTTATCTATACATTTTTAATTCTTTTTTATATTACATCATACGGACAACATCTTTATTTAATTTGCCATCCATCCGTTGCATTCTCAAATCAATTATGTCCCTTTTTGAATCTTCTCATAAGTTATCTACATCCATACAGACATGCAATAGAATATTACTGGCAGTCTACTCTATCGGTACATCCGTTGAGAAAACATTATGCTAGGCGTTTAGATAACGCCATCTATTGGTCAGTACGATGAAACAGCGAAGAGAACTAAAAACGTTCCTTTTACAACGTATCTTGGAACGAAAACAATTAAAATATTACAACCTTCAGAAAGGTTTCCTAAATTCCTATAATATTGCATATTTCGGTTAATGTTTAAAAACTATGGGGCTTATTAGTAAATCGAAATTTACTGTAAATGAAATAACGAGAACAAAATAAAATCCCAATTTATTGAAACAACAAATTTTACATACAAAAATATCAACAAAATATACAAAAAAAACCTCCACTTCATAAATATTATTAACCTTCCAACAGTAATTGCTACCAAGCAACGACATCTAGTGAGTACATTACGAACCTTGCATCTTTGTACTCAGCAGATAAAACACTCTTAAGTTATACTTGACAATAAATTAACAAGCACTGTGTGAGAATTGTAATACACAATAAATAGCATAAATAATTTTCATTAAAATATAATAAAAATATACCGTACATCGAACACTAAGTACATTGTAATATTTTACACGTAGCAACATTAGCACCAAATTTTATATTACAATTACGTTTTGATATTGTGTGAGCAAAGCGTACATTTATTATTTTATTATTATTATTATACCATCACGCCGGGTATAACGGGGTAGGCAGAAAGGACCGAGTGCCAAATATCTCTGTCCTTACAAACCTGACGCGCTGCGTGTACATTCTAAGTCTCAGTTATTATTTATTTCTTACAAGTATAATAATATACAATGACGGTGTCAATTTGCCGCGGAGGTTATTGTCCAAAGCTATATCAGTGAATGTTAGTATAAACCTTTAATTAATAAAACAATTTGAATTTGAATTTGAAAGCTCATACATGGGGTTGTTGGCAACCATTTTTAAGATTATTTGCTAGGCACGCGTCCTACAAACTACAAAGCTAAGAAACACTGTAACATTAGCGATCACAATTCTGATGACACCACACACGCACACGCGCGCGCACACACACAAGCATCAACTACAAACTCACACACAAGCACCGCAACCGCTTTCGTAGTTCGAAGTTTTCACAAACATCATAAATACCCAAGCTCATAATACTACAAAAGCCAGCGAATGTGCTGTCTCTCGTAACGATCCTTTGAACGGCCGACGAAGGAAAGAGACGACAAGCTGTTACTCAGCTTTTATTCATTTATGTTGCTGGAGTTTATTGAGCAGGTGTAATATCACGCTAAGGTGACCCGCTGTTTCTGCATCCTCTGGGCCAGGAACTGCTGCTCGGGGGACAGAGGTTCGCCTCTGAATCTCTTGTATCTGGGACAAAATAAACATTTTATTATATGACTGATATTTGTCTGTGACTTTGCTCACGCAGGAACTGTATTTCCAAAAATCAACGAATATTTTTATTTTGTTTTATCAACCAAGAGCGTGAACCTAAAATTTCATATCACCCTTCCAAACCGACGAATTTTCATGCAATCTTTGTACCGTTATTTTATTCTTTTGGGGTCGTATTTCGAAATATCCCAGTTTCCAATTTTAATTGGTATTCCTAAAAATTTGTAGCTACATTTATTTTCATTTTCCTCACCAGTCTCGTGTGATAGTTTCTCCAGTACATATCGATAGGGGTACATTGCGATGGCTTACATGGTATCGTAGAAGAGCCTCTGCTCCTTGGACAGCGATGGCTTGGTCTCCTCCAACGCACTGTCTATGTCCTCCTGGTACACTATCACGGACTCCATGCTTTTCTCTTCGTTGTTAACCTTCAACATATCAACATATCGGAATAATAATATCTAGGGACAACTTAACACACGGTTCTCTCACCCCAAACCGAGCAGAGCCTACGGTGACTAGATAACTGTTTTTAACATTTTTAATTACACATTTATATTCGTATCATATCAATAAATTGACACCAAACACCAAACAAATTTCGTATGTGAATCCTACCCAAAATCTACAGTTTAGCTGTTTTTTGTTTAAACTTTTTATTGGTTCACTGCTGGAGAGGGTGTCCTCTTATAGTGAGAGATTAAAGCACAAAGGCTACCAGAGCCTGGTAGACTTCACACACCTCAGAAAATACTATACGCTTTATAACAACTCTGAGGTGCGCAGGTCGACCGCGAGTTTCTACTTCACCATTATGGCGAGTGATATTTGAATTTCAGTTATAAAACGCACGTAACAAACAAGTCAGAGCTGCGCGCCGGGATCGAAATCAGACCGCGCGGAGTTGAAGGCCGTATTTCAAACTACTCATAATAAGAATAATAATAATAAAATAATTTCATTGCCTTTTACAGGAGTTCTACAGATAATAAAAGAACAAAAAGAAGCAAAAAGGCAAAAAGGGATGGCTCAGCATTAGCCGGACCGGGTTATAATATATAGCACGGGATATAATATATAGCACGGGTATAATATATAGCACGTGATATAATATATAGCACGGGATATCATATATAGCACGGGATATAATTTTCCGTCACGCCTTCTCCCAGAGTTCTTATGCGGGCTATCAATTGTTCGTTTAGCGGTGATAGTTTGACCGGTGAGCTCAGAGGTCGGTGCTCGTGTTACGCACCAGCTGTCTCTCGAGGCGGCCGAGCTGCGCCGTGACCAGCACGGACTTGAGGTCGGCGGGCGAGAAGCCGTCCGCGCGGGCGGCCAGCGCGCGCAGGTCCACGCTCGCGTCCAACGTCACGCTCTTCGTCAGCGTCTTGAGCACTTCGTGACGCTCGCGCTGCCATCACAAACATAATATGTAGAGTATTTTGTATCCGTGTTGTTGTTGCAATTCGTATATTGAATTTGGCTTTAAGATGGAATCTTATTTTCGAATGAGATTTTGATGGTTGGTCTTTTTTTAAATAGTTCATTCGATTGGTCGGTTTTTAACTTGTTAACTACTGGATATTGTATTGTGGTTATGTTCTCATGATGCTATTGCTAGATTAAACTTATTTAGTTACATACTTACTAATTTATTACTAAATTAAACTATTATTGACTAAATAAAGACGTAATGATGAAATATTATATAATGCAGTTATTTGATTCAAATTTACAAAAGAAATATTATTTTCATTGAGACTCTCTAGTCTGTGTTATCTTTCGAACGAAATGCATGTGTGTAATTTAAGTGCCGTTGGTGTCAGCGGCACCTGGTCGGGCAGGTCGAGCAGCAGATGGCGCTGCAGGCGGCCGGCGCGCAGCAGCGCGGGGTCCAGCAGGTCGGGGCGCGCCGTGGCCGCCAGCACGGGCCCGCGCGCGCCGCCCTCCGCGCCGTCCAGCCGCGCCAGCAGCTGCGTCACCACGCGGTCCGTCACGCCCGTCGAGTCGTGCCCGCGTCTGCGCACACACACACACACACACACACACACACACACACGCTCATTATATTATCGTGTATCTCATGAAGGTTACAATTATGATTTATTTAATACAACATAGTTATTAGCTTGTACAAACGAATCGCAACGTTTCCATTTCATCAACAGACATAAGAAACTATTGCACGAAGTAGTGAGTGCGAGAAGTTTTTTCATATAGAAATGTTTCAGTTAACCACCGAATCTAACTCACTTGGGCGCCAGACTGTCGAACTCGTCGAAGAACAGTATACACGGCCGTAGCATGTCGGCCCTGGGAACAATTATAAACATTATTGAGTAATAACAAACAGTACTGTAGAAACAATAGGATTTTTTTTTTAAAGTTTGCTAAACAATAAGATGTACCAACCATTTTTTAATACTATTGAAACAGTATTAATGTGACGGTAATTATTACTGTCACACTAAGCTGCATCACTTGCATCTGAATGTTTTCTCTTTAATTTCCTCACTTTTTTTTTCACAGAAAAGATTAAAACGAAAGAAGACTTAAACGCAAAATCGCAAAAAATAAGGTATCGTTGCAAATTACAATTCGCAACGCGGCAACACCGACGGCCACGTGGCAAAATCGTAGCGAAGTCCTAGAAGCCTCCGAACGCAACGGACGTATGCGATTCGATATCGTCGAACGCGTCCCGCTCACTTGTCGAATATATCCCGGACGGCCTTCTCGCTCTGGCCGATGTACTTGGAGAGCAGCTCGGGCCCCTTGACGAGCAGCAGGCGCATGTTGGCGAGCCGCGCGAGGCACGAGCCCACGTGCGACTTGCCCGTGCCCGGCGGCCCGTACAGCAGCACGCCGCACGACTGCGACGGGAACAGCGCCGGGTACTGCGACAGTCGTAATGATAACGATTATTGTTATTATACTATCACGCCAGATCACTAACGCGGTGGGCAGAGAGCACCGAATGTCAAATATCTCTGTCTTTACAAACCTTAAGTTAAGCTTAACTGGAGACAAACACACGGCTATTCGATTCCGAATGAAGGTTATGGTACCCGGACAGCTGATAAACATACATATATTAATATAATATAACACTTATATAGATATTTTTATTATACATCCACAAATTATTTCTTTACTTATATAGTAGATGTAAATATCCGGCCCATAGGAATATCGGGATAAAAGATACCCTTCATCCATTCCCAGGCTTCAATCTATCCCTATACCGAATTTCATTACAATCGGCGGACGCGGTTTCGCCGTGAAAACGTCATATACACACACACACACACACTTTCGCATGTGTAATATTATATTAATAGGATTCTATGCAGAAAACAAATGATTACCATAATAGGCCAGAACAAGCATTCGGTGAGCTCCCGTTTGACGTCGTCCAGTCCGCCGACCGGCTCCCAGATGTCGAAGGCTTTTGCCTTCTCCAGGTCCTTCGTCACATCTTCCACCAGACGAGGCTTCGTGTCCTCGGGGTGACACTCTGAAACGTACCCGGCAAACAATAAGACACACGTTATTATCCGACGAGGCCACTGATTAGTTGCACAACCTGGGCAGATTTTAATGTATTTCAGATATTTAAATCTTAAAATATATATATATATATATATATATCTATAAATTACATAAAATGAATGTAGACAAAGCGCGTCAGGTTTGCAAGGACAGAGATATTTGGCACTCGGTGCTTTCTGCCTACCCCGTTAG
>DWDX01005779.1:0-10220 GCA_018245675.1 Agara michaeli | reverse complement strand
GCCACAAAAGCCCGGGTGAAGCTGTAGAGGCCACTAAGGTCAACAGCAAAACGTCAATTAGGAAAAAAAAAAAAAATATACGCTTGGATGCCAATAATGAAGTCATTGACAAAGGATATAATGGCACGCAAAAAAGTGTTTTTTGTCTAATTGTATGAGCATATACGAATCATGCGTGATTCCATTGTTTGTGATTTGTTTTCATCATAGACATCTATCTACCTGTCCATATTCATTCGCATGATCAAATGAAAAAACGTGAGTTACAAAAGAAAATCAGTATCAATTATCTTTCTCGTGTAAAAAGTAGATTTATGGGATTTACACTTAAATTTTTGTCATATGTGACCATAAAGCTATTCATTCTTTTGTGTAAAATGAAATTATGAATAAGGACATGCACCAAAACAAATAACGGTTTTCTATAAGGTTATTCGAACCGCAAACGGACGTTCAACTTGGGCGAGGCGTAACACATTATACAGAGCCGAGTTTTTGTTCCCAACATGATGCGGTGCTCGTTCTACTTTTTATAACGTCACTGTCGCATGGATTCATTAAGCCTTGTAAGGCCGATGAGTACTTGGTATTTTGAGATTGGCATAAGAAATCAAACAATAGTAAGTAGTTCTTCTTTGTTATCAGCACAATTTACCGGTAAGAATTGTGTTCTATCAATATTACTATTGCTTCATTTAAGACGCTCTGAAAACTTTATTTTTGTGTTATGATTTATTTTGAATTTGTTTGCTTATTTTTTTATTGTAATTAATGAAGATATTTGTTTATTATATAACAAATATTTATTTCATCTTCAACATCTTCATTTCACCATACCTCTTTCACATAACCCTTCGCTTCACCCGGATATAGGTAGCCTATATTTTTTCTCATTTCTCAAAGTATCTCCATATGAAATTTCATCAGAACCGGTTCAGTGGCCGTGAAAACGTGACAAACAGACAGATTGACAGACAGAGTTGCTTTCGTATTTATAATGTTAATATGGATAGTCTCATTACAATGATATGTTAACCGTTAATAATGTATTTGAAAGCTAATGTGCACATCAATTGTTACGACTAGGACAGTGTGCTTGAAGTTTATCTAAATTGAAGATTTAAGCGGAACCATACTTAAATATATTAGTTTTATGAAAATGGTTTTGTGTTCTACGGCACTTTTAACTACAGGCACACATTAATAACTATAATGGATAAAAAGCATTTAAATTCGCGAAAGAATTTAGTAAAAATCGAACTATTGCGGAAGTATTCGTCATAGCAGTAAATCTTATCGTTCACTTTCGCCAAAACAACATCAACCTCACGTATTTGGATAATCGGGCTATAACCAATTGTTCACGTAAGCACAGCGTGGGTAAATTAACATAAATTTGACATTCCCTGTATGTTCTATCAATACATTCTTTGACCAGCAATGTATGTGCTTCCTACTAGATGAGTCACGGTTGCTTTCCTTTTGTTTAAAGTTGTCATTTGTTTGTTCTGTTACCACTCAGTTTTAGTACTGTATATGTATTTTTCGTCGTGCTGTCATTTATCTAAGCACGTGTCTCATATAACGCTAATGCGGCGCAAAAAGACAATGTGAGGAAATGTAAACTCGGTCGGTCGGTAAAAACGTAAACCATTTTAACCTCGGCCAATCTCTAAGATCATTCGTAGTTTGTAAGGAGATCGGTGCCGGTGCCCAAGAATTTGTCGATAAAATGGCTAAAATATGACAGTACAACAAGTAAGTTACGACAAGTCCTCGATCCATCTGCATGGTGATTTATTATCTGGGGTCATTTTCATTGAATATTTAATTAAATAATAATAGTTTTTCTTTGCTAAAACATCGGTTGCAAGGTACGAGTACACAGACGTATCAAGTCGTTCTAGTTTTGCAACACAACAACATTATTATCAACAAGGAATGGTGTGTCACATAATTTTTTTCTATAATCATATATGTGGCTGATCTTGATTCGGTACTCTCTAAGAAGCTCTGAAGGCAGGAAGGACCAACAGCAAATACGGATATAATACTCTTGGGATATCGGCGTGTATATCAAATTTTTGTATCCGAATCATTCAGAGATTGTAGCGTGTGAAAAAAGGAAGTTACCGCATTGACGTCTGTGCATATAATCTTCATAAACACACCTACACATATTATATATTGTCGTGGGAAGACAGGGTAATGTACTGGCTACATATTAACAAAAACTATAAATGGGTATTTAAAAAACAACCTTAATACGATATCTACGGTTCCGGTTGTGATAGGAATTCAGGTGTTCTATTTTAATTAGGTTTTTTTTCTCGTTTGTTCGAAATTTTCAAGGGAATTTATCATATTCGTCATTTGAAATATTGAGTTCAATATCTGATATTTACAATATCTCATGTTATTTTCAAGTTTTTATAATTTTCAAAAAAATCCTTTATCATTTGTTCACAAAATTTAAGGACATAGTCTACCATATTGCTACTCGTACTACAGAGGTTGGCAGAATTCACCACTGAAGATAAAATTACGGGAAAATTGAAGCTGTGTAGATTTCGTGAGGATGTATTTCTGTACCTGCTGAGGATGTATTTTCTGCTTATAGGGAGAATATAGGTTCCTAATTATATTTGATTACCCTTCTAACGTACCCGTTAGTACCAAAATTATTTCTGACATTTGCTAGTAATATTAAATGGATGATTCTGAAGAATCGAAATGTTTTCATTTTAATACTATTAGTACGAATTTATTTATAATAGTAACAGGCGTTAATTAGAATTAGTTGGTGACTATTCGTTAGTAACAGGACCGCAGGAATGAGACTGTTAGTACGTAATATATGTTCAGTTAGTATAAGTGCAATTAGATTTTGTTAGTATCCACCCTCACGGAGGTTGGTCACAGATGAGTTGTTACAGTTGAGGACAGAGATGGTCCCCTTTAGTATCCTCTGACATCCACACTCTTCAAACCGAAACACAAATTATTGTTAACATGCTGAAAATATTGATATAACCAAGGTCAGCGCCAGGAAGTTACAGTCACATTTAAATGTTCGTTTATAGTATTCTTTGTGATCGAAATTCGACTACTTGGGCCCATAAAAAAGTACCATTAAGTGATAATTGCCTTGTGTGTCCATTTGTCACATCTGTCAAATTTAAACTCACCAGTACAACCTTAAAAAATTTGAGTCAAAAATATTTTATGATTGTATGGACTATAGTACTAGTACTAGTATTCATGCAAATTTAGCATTACTCCTTTTGCACTTCTTGAAATTCAATTGACCGGTAGGTGTAGTGACTGTACTAGGTTAAATATTCAAGGATGACATAATCTATTACCACCGGCAACGATGCGATAGAACGCTGGCATTTAGGTATAAGTATCTTGTTAAAAATAACACCTAAGTATTCATTTTATATTATTACAGTAATATATTTCAATGTAAACTTATCTTAATTTATATATAAGTATATCGTAGTTACTTTCGTACTTATTTGCTAATTAGTATATAATATGTAAGTATGTATGCATTTAATAAAATTCAAATATATCTGGTTATGTTGATAACAAAAATAATGCATTGATTCTTCATACGTCTAGTTTAACGATTTTAATAATGATATCATTATTTATTTAATGATATAACAAAAGGTTACAAGTACCTACATTTTGCTGCTCGTTTCATCCCTTATATTCTCATGCCATCCATTAATATTCACACTAGTTGATGCCCGCAACCTTGTCCGCTTAAATTTCGGATTAAAAGGTGTTTATGTAATAGTTTGACTATTTAATATGTATGCCGGACATGAAACTGATACGTGAATTCGAAATTTGCATAATATTTAGGGGTTTTTCAATGTTCATACAGGAAATCTATATATTTCTAGGATAAAATATACCCTAAAAACCTCTCTAACCTCTAGTAAAAGTCCTTCTAAGATCTCTTTAGCTATTCTGTAGATTACCACGGACAAACAGACAGACAGACAAACAAATTAATTTTTCTGTACCGTTATAGCAAGTTATTTAACCCAAAAACACAAATTTGTAAAGTTACATTAATGTATAAACACATAGTAGCCCAAGGCCGGTTCTAAATCGTCAGACTATTACTACTCATCCGATGAAGACTGTTGTATACATTCTACTCGAGTAAATATCTGCATTGATTGTATTAGTATTTTTTATTTGTCTAACTACAAATTTAAAATTTTAATAAAAAATAGTTATTAACAGGTTTATGCTTGAATGTACTGCCGAACAATACTATTCAATTTGTTTATATTCCTAGCAGTAACTTTGTTTTTCATCAAACTATTTTGTAAATTTTAGGATTTTGAATGAACATTTCTAGTTACCTATTTTTTATACATTTATGTGTTATTTACTTATGTGCATTTATATCACTTACTGAAATTTGTAAGAGTTGGGCATATTGTGTGTCTCCATTTCATATCGTAACACTTGCTGCTTGGGACTGTTCTCGATAGACGGATTGGCACCAGAGGTGCTTAGGATAAGTATGATTCCCAATATCTGAAAAAAAAAATTAACACAGTTTTTTTTAAAAATATAATCGCTTATGGTTATTGAAACGGAACTTACATATGCAATAATAAATAAAAGAATGTAAATGTCGATGAGCGAGGGTCTAGAGGTATTATTTCGTCATAAACAACTTAAATAGAAAACCAGTTACATAGAAAAATAACGAAAAAATTGACCTTACTGCCTTCGAATAGTGACTTCACAATGCTATATAAAATTATTGTTTTGATAAATTAATTTCTTATTTTGTAGTAAGTACTCTTTGAAGACTCGCGATACTGCAATACACCGTAAACAGCATGAGCGGTGTAGAAGCTAAGGACGTTAGTATTTTAAAGCCTCAGGTCATTCTCATTGCATTGATAAATAATTATACGTTAGGGATTTGCGTTGAGGTTTTTGCAATACCTTTAATGTCATAGCGTGATTAATGTGATAATTTTCTATAGATAAAAGGTACAAATCACGGTGGTAATTAATAAATAAACAATGAGACGTCATTAACCAAAAAGAATTGCTCTGTACTTTACGTGTTGTAATATAAAGTAATAATTACCAAAATGAGCAGCATCTTGTGCGTTCACAGGTAAGAGAAGGTACAAGTGACTTCCTGGAGAAGCTTTAGTCCGAATGTGCTAACGGTTTCGTAAGATGTCCTTATATATAAGGAGTCCCCGATGCGCGCGTTGGTTGACCGCTTGCGGGCCGTGCGCCGAGCTCCGCTTGTTCTGAAACTGAGCCAATTCGAGCTGACCAGTAGATTGAAGTTCGACATATGAATGGACAGGATTTGCCTAGGCATTACGTCACACTGTGACGCTACTACGCTATATTACTGGTTACCATCCATTTAGCAACATACAATTGTTCGTGAATATCTAATCGTCTTGATGCTATTGGGTTGAACAATTACCTATCTTTGTGATCGGCAGAGGATCGTCTATAAGAAACAAGTTTAAGAATTAATTCTTGACATTAGTACAACCACGAGTAAATGACTTGAAAACATATTGCGTACGTTTTATGGCTACAGCATACGTAGGCTGTACCTACTTCTAAACGTGACCAGCTATTTGTACATCATATACCTACCTGCTAATTCACATCTTTGTCTAACAATTACACATAAAGATATAAATGTGGTATTGTTACAGCAACAAACTTAGAACTGCTTTGAAACAATCATAGTATTATTCTCTACAACTGTTTTAACACAAACAACTCAGCTGTACCTTCTTATTAATGCAAATTTTATATAATGTATCTACTGTCTAATCAATAATCATTTTATATGAGTGAATATAAATATTTATTTTACATTTCACCCGACGGGGGTGGCATCAGTGACGTGTTTATTGATACCGCAATAATTCTTACCATGTGATCGGACAAATAATATTAATTCGAGTCGAGTCGAGTGTTTCTATTAATGTTTTAAAAGTATAATTTTGGAATAGTATATGCGACAGGACAACATATTGCGGCAGCCGATGTCTTTTCATACCAAATTACATATTTGTTACGAATGAGAAATCAAGAAGATTAAAACTTTTGAATTACAAGTTTTAAGTTTTTTTTAACTTTCATTACATTTACGAATAAACCATACATGATTGTAACAATAAATGAAATTATATTTTTTTCCCATTCGGATATAATCGAAAAATCTGGTTTTAATAGTTTTTTTTTTATATGGTTTTTGTAAGCGCTCGTGTTAATTTAGCATTTTTTTTTTATTAGTACTGAGGGTACGGACTTCAACACAAGATATATATCACGTAAAGCACGTTCTTTATCGTTTATTTCTAAATAAAGCAATCGTCTTAAATTTCAACAAAATAAAATTACAATTGTTTGATAAATGTGATACATAAATATTTTAGTGTGGTCATTGATACAGAATATACGTTTTTGCATATGATATATGTTACACACAAATATTTAAGATTTATGCAAAACAGTAATACAAATGCTTTCCTCTTCATCCGTCTTGAAGGACATCAACCTTAGTTTGGTTCTCATTTTACGATGAGATCGTGCTTTGAATTTTAAGCACTATCAACTTTCTTAGTACTTATATTAAGGATATTATCAAATATTCATGATAGAAAGGGTGGGGAAACTAGGTTAGCCGCCAGGTGACACATTTTTAAGGAAAATAAAATCACAAAACATTCAAATCTTTTATTTTAGGAACTTTCATGTCACATGTCTAGATATTAATAAAAGTAATTAAACAGAGAACCGTTTAGGCAAGCATATGTCGAAAAATGGGGTCTCCCATTAAGCTGTTATTTCATATAACGTTTTTTAATTTCTGACTAACTGTAGACCATCAATTAACCAATTATAAGATTAGCTCATACTACATTATATACAGCGGTAAGATCAATTTAATGCTATTTATGAATAATAAAATACGGTTAAAATGAGATATAGAACTTGAAGTTAAATTAATATCCAATTCGTTTTTAAAGTCCAATGACTTTTAAGTCTGAGATCGCTCTCCAGCTGAGGTAATATTTTTATATCGAGTTTGAAAACGGAAGTTGCGAATAGGTATATGTTGCGCTCGATGTTATGATTAATTTTGAATAACATTACATTTGCACTTTTATAACATTTGTAAAAGTGATATTAAAATTTAGATATTTTTGATTTTTCGTAACGTATCTACCGTGTATTTATAATAATAATGAACCATGCAAAAGTCGTCAATTTTCAACACTTGTTACATATTTTGCTAATTTCTATCCACAAATGACCTTGAAAAAAACTCAACTGACTAACCTGACCATATAAACCCCCTAGATGCACTTGGTCACTAACTCGGGAATATCTAGAAGTACCCGACGAATGGACGAATAAGACATCTAAGGAAGAAAATAATAATAATATCTTGGGACACACACACACGGCCATCTGATCTCAAAATAGGCCGAGCCTGTACTATGGTAATCAGACAGCTGACAAACTACATACTATACAATAATTATATAGATATTTCTATTACAAATAGATACATAATACACAAATGTGCTTATCACACAAACGACTGTTCTGGGTGGAAATCAAACCCACAACCTCTATCAACCACACCCATCAAAAATATTGTTAAAGGACCTCAATTTCTACTTTGGTCTGAAAGTTTAGTTTGTTCAGTATCTAATGAAGTTAAAACTACAGCATAGTAGAACATAAGTCTAGCGAATGCTCACCGTCTAATCTACAAAAAATAACAAACATACGTACATACAAATCAAAATTGAAAGAAAATTGATTAAAATGCAATATAAAAACATTTCTTAGTTCATCGGATTAGTAACCTATACACATATTATAATAAAACATTGAATAAAAACAAAAAAAAATATCGTAGGGTTCTTCATACAAGTAACACAAGTCAAAAAAATCATTTTGAAATTTTTGTCTTTCTGTCCGTTGTCCGGCTTTCACGCAAAAACTACTGGACGTATTTTAATGAAACTTTTTTGTTATATAGCTATTAGCCATACTACAATACTAGAAAAACTAGAACTTCTTCCCATACTCACTATTCCAGACGGACGAATCCGCGGGCAAAAGCTTGTTATATGTATAACATACATATTATATAATATGAAACAAATTTTAAGTAATTTAATTTTATATAATCTAAGACTGGGCACTGATGTAACTAATAGATACCGTCAAAATCTAAAGTGTCATTTTATACGAAATATGTATATTTGTCTGTACACGCACTGTTGAGGATGGCGAAGACTCGCGTACATAATATAGAGACAATTAACATCGTCTAAAAACCTACATATATATGTGCCACTTCTACCAGTAGGTAACCTTGAAATAGTGTTTTGTATGGCGCATACTGAAAACAATATAAATTGATGTTAAATTTTTATAAGTAAAGTTTGTTATTATATGTACAAGTTTTTAATTACGTCAAATGAAATTTACTTAGGTACACGTATTTCTTGATCTACAAAAGTATAATTAGCATTGTTTCTCTTTAAAAAGTGTACACCGTTATGAAACTTGCACCTTATCGCAGAGCCAACTGTTTTGGTTCGAAAAATGAGGTAGACCGCGTAGAGCATTCCAGCATTTTGTTTCTGGTGAGTACATGGCCTGGTAATAACCGTGGCCTAGATGTTAATACTTAATGACTGCCTCAATTAATTATTATAACTGTACACGTAGTACGTATATAAAATAAATTAAAACGCGATTCAAGAAACAATAGTAGAATTGTAATCTGATGATGTATGACTGACATTATATATCAACGCATTTCCCAATCTACGAGGATTAGAAACATGATATTTTGCAGCGTTCCTTTTATAGTATAAGTGAGCATTAAGAAAGGATTTTTGGAAATTCCACCCCCGAATAGGGTAAATTAAGCGTGGAAAGATTGTATGAAAATTCGCCGGCTTGAAAGTTAGACACCTGTAATTCGAAATGGACTAAGTAAATTACTTTTATTTTAGAATTAAATTAAATAATTAAATTCAAACTCGGACTAAGTCGCGGGCACAGCTAGTATAGAATATAATTCTATCCTATAACTACATTTATTAACTGCGTCAGTCACTGTTAGCCATTGATTTCACATTGTAGAAAATTGTGTGAAATTAGTAAAACAGAATCACGCAATATCATTACACTTTCCGTATAGCGACTCTAATTGATTTAAGATTTTTCAGTGCTACATTTGTTGAGTATAAAAATAAAGAACCCATGGATTCAATTCTATTTAATATCCACATAACGTACCAGAACAAAGGTAATTGTAACATATATTATGTACTCCTACGTCCGTATAGGGGTTTATTGTTAGTTATATTTCTATAGATTTCTTATCCGTGACTGTGAATTTTAATCTTCTTTTTACAATCAATAGGTTACGTGAAAACCTCAAGGGCCACTTGGAAAAATGGTAATGGTTTGAATTGTTTTAATTTATTTCCTACGTATTTTTAAGGACAAATTAACATTTATAATGACATCGTTACATCTATTTTAATTTAGAAAAATTATATTACACTCTTTAAGCAGTCCCTTTACAGTTGCTTAATTAGATTCAGTAATAATACCTACTAAATCGTATTATGGCTATAATTTTACCGGCCAGCATATGTATATCATGACGTAGTTACTAGATATGTTTACTAATGAAATATGTTATTTTTCATATCCACTTATTAGAACGTCATGTACTGGGGAATTCTTTTATTATGTGGTGCAGTATTTTGTTCTCATGATAATGGAATCATTAAACGTTCAGCAAGTGTATATAGATCTATGTAAGTACAGTTTAAATATTATGAAAAACTTTTTTCCATAAAATGTGGTTGAAACGTAATTTTCTGTTCTACATATTTGTATATTATATCTTTGTGTTTTTCTTAGACGCCAGGCTGAAGACACTACAGCGTCACTGGTAAGAATTGTTTGTTTATGAATTTATAAATTTGTTTAAAAATTAATGTTGATGGTTTATAAACAAAAAATATTAATTTTTCTATTAGAAATAAAATTGTGACTGCCTCGTTCGTCGGGCGGTTGCTAGGGCGACTGCCGATCGGGTGGTCCTAGGTTCAAATCCCGGGTTGGCTACTGGTGGATTTTTCTAATCTAGA
>DWDX01005778.1:0-10220 GCA_018245675.1 Agara michaeli | reverse complement strand
CTCCCATTTCACCCCCTTAGGGGTTGAATTTCATAAAATCCCGTCTTAGTGAGCACTTACGTCCTTAAAAGAACCCGTATGCAAACTTTGAAACTCCTAGCACTTGTAGTTTCTGAGATTTCGTGATGAGTGAGTGAGTGATTAACCTTTCGCTTTTATATATACAGATGCATGAAAGCATTGCAAACTGAACGTCTCCGGTATTAAAGTAAGCAAGCAATTAGCAATAGAAATATTACAATAGCTATAACATGACATACTCGAGTAGAGAAAATTGAAATTTGCATCTTGAACGATTAATCATTTTCGTCTCAGCTATATTTCAAAGTGCTTATACTACGGCGAGTTGACAGTCCAGTACTTGCCGGTGCCCATTCTTTCCATTGTATTCAGAGGAGTTCAACGTTCTCAAGGTATTTATGGGCGTAGTAATTCAATCGACATAATAAAGCTAGGTACATGGTCACATCAATGAACATAAAAACGAGAAGGCAATGTCTCGGCAGATAAATTGAATTGGACGAAACAAACACGTCTGTCAAAATGACATGAACGTGTAAAGGGGATAATCAATCAAAAACAATAACCCATTAAAACATGTAAAACTATACGTACATGTATCTAGAGCAAAGCAATAGAAAAATAACGGTCAAGGCTGAATAAAAAGTTTCAGTTCGTTATAGACAAACTAAAATAGGCCGAAGACAATAAAACAAAGCGAACGATGCATTAACTGTCGTCCGTCGCAAACTAAGATTTGTGAGGCGAGTTTATTCAGTAGCCGGTATCGGAATCGCGAGTACTATTAAGAGATCACAAATCTAAAATAGCAATGCACGCTCCGAGGCATGAACAAAACAGGAGCGCTAAGAATACAATGGATAATACGGCGCTATTTAACTTTCATTGGATTCAAAGATCAATCCAATACTCGTATCCAATGAAAACAACTTGACTTTTCCATCTAATAATACGAGTACATTATACGTTTTTGAATATCATAGCTGTCCGTTCCAATGTTGGGAACTTGTTTATTTTCTGTGTTCCATTATTCACGTGAAATTGCTTGTTAAAATGAAACAAAGTAACTTTGTTCGTGGATATTACATATTATTTGCTTACATATTTTCATTTCAGTTCGAAACTACAGTAATTTATTTTGCGAAACAAGTAGGTTCAATGTTGTACGAATATTTTGAACTAATATCTGAAATTGGAGGTTGAAACAAAGAGAATGAATAAATGGAGTAATTGGACAATGGAAATGCTGAATTAGAGGTTCGAACGCGCCGTCTTGTGAGTGAACATTGAACGGCGTTTGATATAGTTTTATAAGTAGACGGCAAGTCTAAAATAACGCAGCCAGCCGTTGGGAACAAAACAAATGCAACCACAATAAGACGAGGTTCCGCGTGCCACGCCGCAGAGGCGATGCGACAGTCCAAAGAGGATTTATGTACGACAGTATCACCTGCCCCCCTTATTTTGCTAAATCCGTTACAGAGCCGGTTCATTCATGCATTCTGTATATGCATTTGCTCGTACACTCTCATCATGTTTTCTTAATGAGCCTAATTTTAGCTAATTTAGGTGTGTATACGTCGTTTCCCACTGGCTTCTGTGAAGGTAAATAACAACTATTTCTTTACTTATTATATTCAGTTTCCTGATTACAATTTTAAAACATTAAATTTATTTAATAATTTTCGAATAAACCATTTTTAGTTTTACCCCGTTGAATTGAGGGATTTGTCCACATTAAAGACCAATATCCTATAACCACATCCTGATAACAAGTACATAATCACAAATAGCAAATTACAATAAAACAGAACAATTCGTTTTTGCATAATAAACGAACATATAAGGAGACAATCAGACAAGCATTTCGAAATATATTTTTTTGGGTCTAGAGGACATAAATATGTAATTACTAATTACTAGGAGGAATTACTAAAAAACATTTAATATACTGATCTTTTCCTTATCACTACTTTATTATTAGATATAGAGTGAAAATTTTTATTTTGCAACTGTACTTCAAAATTTCAATAGGTTTTAGCTGTTTCATTTTTTTGTTTATCAACTTTTCTGAATTTTCAGCGAATATCCTAAGAACGGTCGAATTTCCACTGTGAGATGAAATTTCAAAATTGCATCGAAGGTCGTCAGTTCAGTTAAGGTGAAAGGGTCGGTAGGAGAGTTTAGTCATTCATCTTCCTCAATAGCTCCGGCACTTTTGGCCACTGGGACAATTTAGTGCGCTTCTGTACAAATAGAATTTATGGGCGACAGTGCCTCCCGGAAGGACGATTCTTCATTCCGGTAGACGGTCACGCCACATATGGCAAATGGGTTTGCAACTTTTCGGGAAGACCGTTAAAAAATTAGAGCTGTGTGTAAAATTCTGTTTATAGTAAAATTTTAAACTGTGCTTGCTAGGGGCAACTTGCTTCTTCAAATTACATGTGTATATTTAAAATATACAATTATGAAACATGTGGTGACTAGAAATATGCTATTCAAATGAAAATTACGCAAAAAAATCGTGTACGCTAATGATGACGCAGTGAAGCGTTTTTTATTATCCCTTCGTAACGGAATTAAACGACACACAAATTGCTTTAAAATTATGCTTTGAATGGTAATGCGAAATCAAATACGCGTTTCTCCTTAATCCACTGGAAATCGCGTATGTTATAGTATTAATGCTGTGTTACGAGGCTGCTAGAGGCTTCTGCTATACCTACGCAACCTTGTCGCTAAATAATCTCTCTCTCTCTTGAAACACGGGTCAAGTGTCAATTAATTGCATTGTTTGTACACAGACTACCACTTCAGGAACACTATCCTCTAATTATTCATGATTTGCCTCTTCGTCTAGTGAGTAGACGACCTGCTGCTACGCTGCAGGCTGTGAGTTCGATTCCCTGTCAGAGCCAACTTGTGTGATGAGCATGAATCTGTTTTATCTGGATGTTATACATGGCTATGTTTTTAAGAATTTTTATCATCATTATAACAACACGCCAACTGAATAACGTAATATCTATATCGTTACAGATCTGACGTGCTTCTTCTACATTCATCACACTTCAAACATACGCACCGGTTCTGTAGTTTATTGTCTCCACAATAAGCTAGTATCTGATCTATTTGATCGTGGTAGAAAAGCCTTGGTTCCACACTCGCATATAATTATATATAATTTAATAGAAGTTCGTGTGTGGATTCCCAAGACAGTACCATTAAATTCGTTACTTCGTCCTTGGATAAACCAGATCTCTGGCAAGTATTACAGAAACAGTCATAAATGATATACAAAACTGCGATGCGAGCACGTAAAGTTTAATGCCACAACAAATATTGGAAAGTCGTCTTAAGAGGTATATACTTCAAAATAGAATCCCGAACAAATTGCTTCGCGCAGCAGTTAATGTTGGAGGGAAATGTGAAATCCATAACAAATGTATCGGACGGATATTGAGTTTTGATATCGTAGATATAGACGATGCGTGTCTGAACCAGTCTCGCGATAATAAAATGTTCCGTCTCATATCGTAAATGTTAAACGTAATCCATGCTAATATTATAAATGCGAAAGTGTGTTCGTTTGTTCTTGTTTCACGTAAAAACGGAGCGACGGATCCATGTGACTTTGCGTGTGGAGATAGTTGAAAGGCTGGAGAAGGAGATAGGTTACGTTTTTTTGCGGAAATCATCTCATTTCCGTGGGAAAACACGTTTTAATTAAATAATCGGTGTAGATGGCGTTACGGGCGCATTGACGGTATGCCGTGTGAACGAAATGAATTATTTTGATAACGCCGGCGATGTCGCAAGTCACAGCTAGTACCCAATAATAACAATTGTGTAAGTTTAACAAGACGTTATTTGACGTATGTCAAATAAATCCATCTGGGTTTTGGAAAAGAATAACGTACCTATTTTCTTAATACAATATATTGAATTTATTTTATTGCCCTCATTAAACAGGATTATTACTATTTAAATTTAAAAGATATCGCAATTTCTAACAAATGCTATATTGAAATAACTTTTTGAAATTTGTAAGCATCAACTCATTTTTTACTTCGATCTTTTTAAGGGTACGTAATACGTACGCTACGTAAGTAATTTTGAACGTCGAATGAAAATTACCCAAGTTTTCCAAATTCATATGTCGATCATCTGTTTAATTGAGCAAGCGAACGGATTGACAATGACGAATTACTTTCTCAAAGTCGCTCCGAACGAGTCATATATTATACGGAGTTTTAATGTAAACCGGGGCCGATGATATAATCGTCTGGGTAGATGTTATAATGCTTATGGAAAAAGCGACGTGCCGTGAGTCACACTCATAGTTCAGACATTGATAGACGATAGTGTTTTCAACCCCGAGATTTATATTAGCTGCGAAATGTTACTTATATCCGCAAATCATTATGGTAACTTCTATCGTTATGTAAATAGAGCTTACGTATTTACAGATTTTCTTTTTCTTATGTAATATATCTCTATAAATAATGAGAGGATATATGGTACGTACAACAAATTATTAGCATAATAACTTTTGTGTTCGCCCGTATGTTTGTTCCGGCGGATCTTCGAAACGGTTGGACTAATTTTGACGAGGCTTTCACTGGCAGATAGCTGACGTCATAGGGAGTACCTTAGACTATTATTTATAAAATATTATAATTTATAGCCAATTAAAAACAGCATTCCACGCGGTATAATCCGCGGGCCTGGCTAGTAATACATAATGTATGTACCAAAGTATCATGACGTCACCTGCACACTAATTTCTCTAAATCCGTTACAAAGCGTGCACTCGATTGTAGCTTAGATATGGTTTACTGTTATTACACGAAACGTGCTACATTGAGTTATTTTTACTGTCATCAATTCGATTTAAACTCCGCTGTGACATCGAAGTGTCGCGACACTCCCGTTCACCGGCAAAGGCGAATCATTTGTTTGTTCATGTTTACGATAACCATAGTCACTATTAGATTTGTTATCTGCATTGTAAGAGAACGAGTTATTATAGTGCCGTGCACTTCTTGCTACACTGCGCCTCGGGCATTTTCTGTTCACCATAAACCACGGGTCGCTCGGACAAAAGCATTTGAATATAGCGCGTGGGCGACGACTGACAAGCAGCGTGGATATGATATTTGTAGTGCCACGACACGACGAGCGATATTAAAAGTTCCAGCGACGCTTCACCTCAACTGTACTGTTCAAAGTCAGTTAGTTCATGAAGGACGTAAGTATAACGTTTAGTGCCTCTATTAATTTAAGATTAATTAATGGGCGATTAATAGAGGGTCGTTAATTTATCGCTTTATGAAATTTAAATGTGTTGATGAAATTTTTTTAATAGATGTTTCCCGGGCATCGATTAATAATTGTTGTTATTGCTAACAGTATCTACCTAATATTGAGAGTCGTGCCGTGCGTTGTAACATTGCGTCGTAACGCGCGCTACACATTCAAGCGGGAACACGAGCATGATCGTAAATATTCCGATCTATATGTCGTACCGAGGCCCTGTCATTGGTGAACTGCGCTCGAAAAATTGGATTTTTATTCGATTTCCGAATATTGTCAGTCGGTTATTTTTTTTTTTTTTTCGATTCTTCATCAATTTTCGGCTAGCGGCCAGCGCGTTACTCGTTTTGTGACTGTTTTCGAGTGTTTACGATTTGATAGATGACCAAAAACAGTATAAAAGTAACAGTATTTTTGATGTCAATGAATTCATAACCCTGGGTTCCCTTCATTTATTTCCATTCCATTCCATGCATGTAGTTTTTGTATTAGGAACGAATGGATGAAGACCAGAACGATGCCTTGTCAATGACTGATCAATTTGTCTTGGGTGATAGCTTTCCGAAAATGTAATTTGTCAAGGTCTTCAAATTCAAGACATACGCTTATTACACGACCTCTAGTTTTACGTTAATAAACCGAATAATTAAGAACTGTATACCTTATATAACATCATGCTTAGTTTTTCTCTAACGGAAGATACTGTACTGTAGACGGTAGAATACGAAGGAAGTCCAAGTATGTGGTCTATGTTCAAAAAGAACTCAATTTACTCTCATTGCAGGTCAATTTTAAATAGCATCAATTAAACCAAGTGTAACAACGAAATTATTGATTGTTGTAAAAAATTTTAACAAAAGAAAACAAAAAATGAATATAGCATCAAATACTTAAAAACGTAGTTTGGTTAATACAAAAACAACAAAGTATATAGTACTGGCACACATATGAAAGAATAGAACGGCAGGGAGAGGGCGTGACGGCATAGATAGCGTCATGCCTTTTGCTGTCACATCCTACGAGCGGCTAGCGCCTCAAAGACGCGCCAATAGATGTTATACATCAAAAATGTGCACTCATTAGCCACATAAAACAGCAACCACGTACCCTTAATTCACCAAAAATGTTAATACGACTCCCCACATTTGTACAGTCACGAATAAAACTTGAGAACGGGTTCGACAGTCGATATTTCATTCCGAAATCCAAATAAAACATGGCGCACCTAAATATAAAACGTCCAATCTGTCAACGGTCGAGCGCGCGTGTTGTGCGACGACGAACAGTTGCAAACGATACCTACATCTGTTGTCTATTTCGAGATTTGTCACCGCTAAGACAACTGTCTGCGCCGGAACTCGAAGCCAGCTCGAACCCTTTTTTCATTCAAATACCTCCGATGAAAGCCATATCACAATTGACACACAAAGCCCGAATATAGAACAGTCAAATAAGGTTTGTTTTTCGGAGTCTCGCGAAGGATATACCGGTAGTCACTTTGTTCACACTGTTAAGGCAACTACTTTTTCGGTAGTTGTTGATACTGATAAAAAACGACATAAAAGACAATTCAACTCCTTAACGGCGTTCGAAGTGTATTGATCTTCATTCAATATTATGTTTAAATTTGCATGTATCGGAACAATTAGCGCTTGTAAAATACTATTGGGAATAGTGTTGATTTCCATATACGTACCACAATACAAAGCCGAATGTGTTTGCCGTCGACGATCACGTAATACAGTTAGCATTGTTAATTACTTAATCAAGGTGCGAAGGCGGTTCGCACTTCAGTTAAACTCTGTTTGCTGTCTCAATACTGAGCAAGTTTATTCGCTTACATACATCACATAGTATGATCTTGTCAATTTGTCATGCTCCCGATCTAGATTCCAATGTGATCAAGCACAATTTTACGACATTCGTTTCCAAGTTTGCTTTAATAACGTAGTGGGTCGTGTCGTTTAATGTTATTTGAAATGGAAATTAAAACGGTTTCGTAGTTTGTACTAGACCATGAAATAAATTATTACTAGGAGATTTAAGATACCTTATTTTCTCATAAGAATAGTTTATTACATGTATTACTACGGAGTCCAACAACTGTAATCACGATTATGCTTTTAACATTAACGTTTGAAATTAGTCTATTAACACGGCTGTGCATAGAAAAAAATTAAGCACATAATCCTACTTTTATTTTGTTTTAAATGCAAGATACTATTTCGAATATGCGTCAGCTTAGCTATTAGATATGAACGTGTTTTAAGTTGACGGATGTCCAGACCTTGAGCCACAAAACGTGAGTAAAAACCTCGGGAGGTTCGGAATTCGATTGCACTCCAAACAGACGGGAGCTTTTCGAAGCTTATCGGGACGCTTTGTCCTGAATGCATTAAACTAATTTGAATAGAGATCTCAAAAAGCTCTTGTTCGGTTACGTCCTTTACTGAAGTTTCGCCGCCCGATTGTGGGAGCCGACCGCCGCTTACATTCTTCTCGTCCCATACTACAGATGCATCGATTTCTTTTTTTACCGACCGTGAATTATTGTCGTATAAATCAGGCTCTTTATTAAAAGCAAAAATTTCACCAACAACACCGGACGAATCTGTTACGAAATGTTTGATTGCGATTTTATCAACGACTTGTCCGCTTTCATAATTAAAACGTTACCGAAATATAATTTAAGAGACGTCTCGAAATACGAATCGGCTACGGATTGAAAGACGCGATAAAGTTAGTTTTGGACGACTTAAAAATAAGCTTCTCCGGAATATGAAATCAGATAAGCCGCCGATCTCGACTGTCGTCACATTAACAAATTGTATCTCGCCACCGTATTTGCTGTCTTGGGTTGATGGTGATTAGGGTCATAATGCAGTTTGCCTCGTGTCGTGATGTGACGAATGTCCAAGATGTGGCGCCGTGGGCGAAACCAGTGACAAACGACTCGTTCTGTCACAGCGGCGATAAATAACTGATTATGTTACACAGTATTTTGCCTTCATAATTAATTGACAACGGGTATCTACCCGCCATTACAGCCCCCACTGACTTTGATTATTAACTGAGCCATTAAGTTTATAACGCCGCCCGGTCCATCCAACATAAAGTATCCAGACAATTATCTCCGCTAACGAATGAAACGGAAATTGTAATCCGAAGCTTTCCACGCTCCGAGCATGCACCCTGCGGATTCGGATTTTATTTTTTATTGTTTTATTATTTTATTGGAATTGCAAGCACAGAGTGCCTCTCGTTTTTACAGTTTACTTTCCGACCGGTTTCAGGGTTATAAATTCCGCGAGGTTTAAACGAACGCGCGCCCCGAGCCGGGCCGCTACCACATTTATATAGGCACCGATCATTTGTTACCAACAGCTCGGAGTTGAATATGCGTTTCTTAAGTTTTAATGAGAAAGAATGAGTTATGGCTCTTGTTGTGCCTTAGAGCTTTTAAACAAATATCTTTTGATGTCGAGTTCCGTCGTTACAATTTGGGATTATTTGTCGTTGCTAAGCCAACGACAAAACGTTGTAAACAACCGAAAATAACGAGCGAAATGATCGTTCACCGAAATAGTGCGCTGTATCCCGGTGATCTCGGTCTACAGTTAATTGCCGCATTTTTTCCGCGCTCGGCTGCCACGGATTCCGTAATTTGTCTTCTCAGAAATGAGTCGCGTCGTCGAATGCAAGAGACATGTAGATGCGGCCCTTTTTTTTTGTGAGACACCCCTCGGTTTTTGGCCGGCGTAAATTACGTTTTAGTGAAATACCCCGGGGAAACGTTAGACGGGTAATTACTGTTTTAACTGTTGGGACAGAAATGTCAAACGCAACCTATTTTTGTTTGTTGGATTTCCGTTGACATTTCTCCGCTGTGCCAGTTTTGAAGGCGAAAACGAAAATGGGAATGCCGGTCGAGGCGATTGATTAAAAATGCATTGCGTCAATATCAGCTGAATAATTGAAATCGGATTCGGTGCGCCTCTGCGGTCACATTTCGGCCGACATAATGCAATCAATACTTTGACGTATAATGCGATGCCGCTTTACGACCGGCAGAAAGATTTACGTTTACTGTACGCTATTTACGCAGCTCGCAATATTTACGATTAACCAGCCTCGTGCACGTTGCTGACTGGCTCCATCGCGAACAGGTAAATATGATGAACAATTTCTCAACAACGAAGCTCCTTTTGCTGACAGATACACAAAGTCCAATTACTAAATAGTACGATAGAACTTTTAATCTACTGTCAAACACATTCGGGTTTTGCTCTCATTTAATTGTAGTGCCACCTTCAGTTTAATTCTATTATATATCTTTTTACATGGAACGTTTGGTATTATCTCAAATCATTAAATTTTCATACCCTGCCTCTCTATGTATGGTGGTGAAATATGCCTTACAGCCACCTAATACATTGGACGTGACCTCGTCGAGAGAATTACCTTCAATAACTTCGGGCTAGAGCTTCTTAAGATCCATTTTATCCTGCCTTATAAGCCGAGATTTCAAATGTAAATCTACTACGTTAACGTCGGTGATGCTAATCAGAATTTTGTTTAAGTAGCGCTAAATTTCATCCCCTATTAAAAGCTGGAACGCTTATCCGTTTTATGTGGAGTTTTTACGGCTTTCATTGAACTGACGTTGCGATAGAATTAAGTTTTAGTTTAATGTTCACAAAATGTATATCCACATCAATGCTAACGGAGGAATATTCTTCAATTTTTGTGGCGTGCGCGAAGCACCGATGCGTTAAACTATCGCAAACAGTATGACTAACACCATATAACGTTACATCACGCCTGTAATCCCCTAAGGGGTAGGCAGAGGAGTGTAGTACACCCCCACAATTCACCAGTTA
>DWDX01005777.1:0-10220 GCA_018245675.1 Agara michaeli | reverse complement strand
AATTAGAAGAATTGATCGTCGACTTTGATGCCCCTTTCCTTTTGATGCCCGGTGCCGTTGCACCGGTCGCCCCCCCTCCTCCCAGCTACGCCACTGCATTTCCTACAATAACAAGACAGAGTATCTGAGTGACTCATTACGCGAATGTTTGTCCCGAGCGGGAATCGAAGCCACGGTCTTGCAGTCTGGGTTTGCAGTCGGTTTTGCAGTCTGGGTCTCTAATCACTCCACCACGAAACCATAATTATACGACATGTTCATTATCGGACTGGCCTACTACGATTTGATAAAACTTTTTTTCTTATTTCAACAATGTGTTATTTTTTCGCCCGCTTTTTCTCTTGATCTATCTTAGTCCGTGCGACGTATAGTCTCTTAATGATGAATATAAAAATATATTACATTCATTAACTGTAAAGAACCTTCTAATGAATTAACCAGTTTGAATTGAATTAAATTGAACACTTAATCAAACAATTTTGTATCTGTCTAATACAGAACAGAGATTAGTAGAACGTCCAAGTCATTCAAAATAAATAAATTGTGCCTACACGTTACAACAGCGCGAGTTCAACGTACCATTTCTAATTAAAAGAAATATGTATTCCTCTCCTATCTATCTCACACAAATATGTATGGTATTACAAGAGTTCTTTCATTATTGTTACCAAAACACCAATCTTATCTAAGATGTAAAGAAATATACTAATAATTCAGTCAAATCAGTGGTACAGTTAAAGAATGCCAATGTAATGAGAAAAAGATATTTCCTAGTCCGTAGCAAGCGGAAATCGTGGTCTCTGTCTACCCTTGTGGGAAATAGCCGTGTCTGTAATATATACATATTGTATGTTTATTTAAAAGGAAAATACTGTTTATGTAAATGCTTTTCTGCGTACTCCTTTTCTGTTAGTGGCAACTAGATAATTTCACACCTGCCACAAATTCTCCCCGTCCACCCAGGGATGACTGGTAGAAAATGCCATGCGGCATTAAGTTCGCCCATTGTTACTCTTTGTTATAAAGGTGCAATAAAGAATATAAATAAATAAATGAATAATTCTATTTATTTTAACTTATTGTAGCGTTTTTAGTCTACTACGCGAAATACGTTCTTTCTTTCTTTCTTTATAGGTTTGCGGCTGCTTTTAACCTACCAGCCCTTCTGTCGCTTCTACGTTGTACGTACAACCTATTACGTGCAGGCAAGCTCATATTTCAGACTGGATTATGTGCGTAATAAATTATTGTATTAGCTTTGTTCAACTTTTAATACTTCAATACAATGGAGATTGTTATGTGATTTATTTTATTTATTTATTTATTTTTTATCGTATTGTTTACCGTTCAGTTTTATTTTTCGCCCATATATTACCGGTGCGATGATTTTTATTGAAACAAAAGAATGCCAGATTATGGATATTGCGAATGTTTTTCATATACTTCCTTTGACTGTCACAGTGCTATCAATAACATTGGATGAGTTTAGCGTTATCATTTTATTTATTGATATCTATCTACTGATAAATAATAATAATGGGACAATTCCACAAACGGCAATCTGATTCCAAGTTAAGTACCTAAACGCCAGTGTTATGGTAACCGGACAGCTGATCAGTTTGATACACCCGGACAGAATAAATAAATGTGTTCATCACACAAATTTTTGTCCTGGTTGAGAATCGAACTCTTGACCCCCGGTTTTGCAGTCAGGTTGCTTAACAACACAACAACGAGACCTGCCACCCAGTACAATTTAAAAATAGAATACGCAGAAAGAATTGATAATCTGTGGAATCTCCAAAGACATTCTTAAAGTGATCTTAGCATAATCTGATACAGAAAAGACAGTACACAAAGATAAGTATGTTTAAGAAGCAACGTTGAGGCTAACGCAAGTAAAGTGAAAAGTCGTACCGTCTAGATAAATCCTAATCAGATTAACAGCATTGTATTACTTAGAAGACATATCGGGAGAATGAAAAAGTTAATAATGTAAAGAAGAGAAGCCGATCCCCTATTATTAGATGAGGATAACGAAAGGCAAATCCGTCGGATAGAATGATTAAATCTCCTTAAAGGAAAAATGCACGATAAGCAGTTTAATCAATACAAAAAGTCCATTATATTCCACTGTATTCGCGCCAGATTCACGATACGTTTGCAAATATAGAAATAACAATAATTGGGACAATCTCACACACGGCTATCTAATCACACATTAGGCGATGCCTGTGTTATGGTAACTGGACAGCTGATAAATGTACATTATATACATGCTTTATTTTACTTATATAAATATTTTTATAGACAGAATCGAACCCACGACCCCCAGTTTCCAGCCAGGGTCTTTAAGCAATAGACTAAAAGACCAGTCAAACTTGCTATGAATCACCAACTAACTCTTATTAACACCTTTACTAACTGACTTTACACTAACAGTCCCATTGCTACAGCCCGGTTAGAACTTGGTTACAGATGTCTATGGGCGGCATCGGCCACTTCCCGCTTCACGTACGATAGTGATTTTATATAAATATCATTGGGATTATATATATCGATATCGATAGCAAACCTATATAAAAATAACGCGAAGTTCATACAGTTACGACAAACGTCTCTCGGCTGCTGCCCCCGTATAAATTGTTTCGAATGAAGCCATAAAAATGTATGAGATTAATAACGGTATTATCATGGGCCATCGTTGACACGAATACCCTGTTGGGGTCTTGAGCCGTGGGACATGCGCGGAATAGAAATACGGGGCTCTCGATGTAAACTTGTCAGCGTTTAATGTTTCAGTGTCAGGGGATAATGCCTTCGTGACAATAGCCGGATGTCAGGCATTTATTGAGTACAGTTTCGTTCGAATTTCGAATAATGAACCGGAAAGGATTCACAGTTAGGTATATAGTTTTTGATGGGTAATATCTATCGCGATTTGAGGTTAAGATCGCTCGGTGCCGTGACGGCGAACGGCATGACGCTTTCAATGGCATCTCGGCTCTATGCTGCCGTCCCTTCCACTCCTCCCCTGTATGTCGAACGATGCGAGATTATACTGTAATTCCATTATTTAAAATGTATATTCAAAATACAGATGCATATCTTTTACATAATTAAAAAACTGTTTTACTGTTCTCAAGTCTTATTTACTGTGTATAAAAGCAACGCTTAATAATAGCAATATAAAATAGCGAACTTCGAGAAACACAAGATACACAAACCCTTCGTCTTATCTTCTACTAACCTTCAGTCGAATCTTCAAGATCAAGCACACACACGTCTGAGATAATAATCATACGTCTACCAAGTTCACAATAGCTTTCGAGATGGGAATTAAGTAGGTACAGACAAAGTTCCTTCGCGAGACTTCATTATTAATACAGCCTAACATTTTCAGCGGGCTTTTCGAAAGTAAGTTGTTTCTACGAAAATCTCCTAAGGAAATTCTGACTTATCTTTGCCGAAGTCGCTATTGACTTAGGTTGGAATCACAAATTTATTATGTTAACATATGAAAATGGTATGCCGGCTGGGTCTCTCGACGAAAATCCCATATTTCTATCGGGTCAGTGTATGCGCATAGGTTTTTGCTATTCATCTTGCGTGCTATCAGACCCTCCGTTTTGGTCGGACAAACTTTCATATACGATTCTACCCGGCAAAGCTAAGTGGGGCGCGTGGAAGACGAATTGTATAAATCAAACTTGTAGATACGAGTATATCGTTGCCTGTAAACTTGTTGTTTTTGATGTACTCGTATTATGTGGGTAATAATAATAATAATAATAATAATTGCCAAATACTCACAGACAAAACTATACATAACAATAGACCAGATATCACACTAAGAGATAAAATTCATAAAAGCGTACAATAGACATAGGAATACCCAATACACGTAACATATAAAAAACAATCAGAGATAAAATACAAAAATACACCGGATTAAAAGAAAGAAATACGTAGGATATGGAAAATGCAAAAAGTTTACATTGTGCCACTAATACCCTCGAGCACAGGTGTGATTCTGGAGTATTTACACCACTCTGTGAAGTTATTAGATCTGCCCAAAAACATGTTCATAACAATGCAAGAAGGTGCGATATTGAATACATGTCAATCGTACGAAAGTTTTTGCAGGAAGAAGCTTCCAAAACATAACATCTGAAAATGAACACCACTTGGCTTGTGCCCGTGATGTTCATATATTATAATTACCGAAGCAATTTCGAGATAGAGAATCTTAAAAAAATATATATTAATTACCAATAATTGAAGACACGTACTAGTTCAATGAGCTGCGCGAAACCAATTGTAATTTAGCGCAGTAACATAAATTTCACATAGACTTTGAAAATGGGTGAGTCCAAATTATAATTGAAATATTAATGACGAATATGTTATATATATGCGATTATATAGAAGAAAAATTATAAAGTGGAATTTTTTTTTGTTTACCACGGATGATCTCTGAAAACAGACGGATAGTAAAAAAAGGTTTAACTGCAAAATGGATAGACCATTTTTGTGTAATATAGTCTGTTTTCCATTGTGATACGAAGTAAAAAGTATTCACAGATATAGGAATGTTAGCGCACGCAGTACGTATTAATCTTTAAGACAAGGAAGTTCTACCTGTATTTTATAACGACCACAAAATATGTTGTATTCTACGCGAGTGAAATCGCCAGATGTTGGTAGTGATATTGCAATTATAAAACTATATCGGCAGTGTAAATGAAATTTAGATTCAATTACATTTCGTCGAAAGCCGATTGGAATACCAGGGAATGCAATTAAAATAGCAAATTGTGGTTTACGGCTGTTCCAATAGAAATTTAGTTTTGCAACAAAAAGTACAGTTTCTCGTCGACCGGCGCGAGTTTTGTCTATCGGAATGAGTGTAATCTATTAAAACGAATGGATCCTGGAACAGATTTCAAATGGAGAGTGATGTGCCAGTGGGGATTTGTCGGGGCGATGTATGTGTCGATTTCAGTATAACAGATCTATATTTATGTATGCTAGAATTCGCCCAGTAATCCAAATTCGACAGCATTGTGATTTTAAATTTGAAATGTTGATTTGAATTTCGATATAGTAGAAATTATTTAGTTTTGCTAAAGCATTTAGCAAGCAATAATGCGTTTTTGACTTGTTTTTTTGTTTTGATATAAAGGATTGTTTTGTTTTATTAAATTCAATGTATTTGTAACAAATTACATATAAATTTTTGCACTCCTTCTCCATATAAACTGTAACGTTGACAAATTTCATAGTTCTCCATGCGCCCAATATGCTTAAAAGGGGTATAAAGTATAAAGTATAAAGTTTTCTCTTCAGGTATTATATATTATAGAGGATACAACGACAACGTTTATTTCTTCATATTTATATTATGGGTGCATTTAAAGATTTTCCTGTATTATTAGAACAATCTATAGTTTAGCATTTACGTTATAAACTAAATAGATTAGAATATATACAAAATTTCCTTCAGATAATAAAAACACAAGGAAAACCGCCAGTTAGTACCCCATATTGCACAGAAACATCAATGTTTTTATTTATAGTTTAAAAAGATGAAATATTTTTAAATAAGGAAAAGTTTTATATTCGTAGTCTTTTAAAGATAAATACGGCTTGCACAAGGCACTTAATAAAAAAAGGTGGTTTTATTAATTTCTATATTCAGAAGGTTTTATACTGCAAATTCTGTTTACACTTTAATATCAGTATTGTAACAGGATGAAGTTGTATGGTAACGGATACGCGGCGGATCGTGCACATGGAGCTTTAGCTAATACGCATTCAACTCGCATCCAACACAGCCCAATATCATCATAGCTAGCTATTGTTCTGATACGGCATTCGGACGCCTGTATCCCTCCATCTCGGGCGGACCCTCGTTACGAAATGTGTGTGACTCAAATATCAGTGTAATACAAAACTGATTGTTATGTTTCCTATTACACTTCCCTTCTTGTCTTCGCGGTTTTTGAAAATGTTCGGACCATTTTTTTCTGTTTTCTTGTAGATTACTGATTTATTCTACGAATTACTGTAAATGTTATGGTTTTGTTAGATTTTGTTTTTGTTAACATTATTTTTCATTGCAATGCAATACGTGATACAATTGGTCGGGTTCGTCGATTTAATGGTTAGTGAAACCGCAACCAGAGGTAGTAGGTTCGGTTTCCAACCAGGACAAATATTTGTAAGTAATTCAGTTAGCCACAATTTTAAGAGATTGGTAATTGTATAAAAAAAAAATTGTGCTTAAAAATAAATTCTCGCAGAACACGTTCGATCATGTTTGGCTCACGTTAGTCCCTGTCGGCGCTCATTCGAGATCACCGGGCTCTGGAAACTCAATATGAGCCGAAAGGGACTCAACGTTTCGTAATGCTGAACACCAATGGTATATTATATACCTACAATAGTATTGTTATATTTTTTCGTACTTTGCGGGCTGTTTGAGAACGAGTGAACACGTTTTTTTTGAGATAATATATTGTACAGTAGAATTGGGAGTACTTTGTAGACATTATTTCATTCTATTGCCAGAAAAAACTCAAGTCTTGATGCATTTATTGCATTCAACCAAGCGTTGTAATATCATTGTATTCTTTACTAATCAACTCTTATAATAATCATTTGCAATAATATTTATTATATTAAGATACATAAATAGAATTATTGTCTATTAGCATCTGATAAATATTCGTATAATATGTCATCCGATATCACATCTCTGAGGTTAATGAAAGTTGCAAAGCTTTGACTGATAAATGTTAAAACGGGAAAAATACTCAATTGTTCCAAACTGGTCCATTGATAACAACAGATTTCGTCCATCACTGGTCCGTTGCTCGACTAATGCCGCTATTACGAAGACAGATTGGGAACGTGTTTGGACAACGCCAGCGAATTAGCAACGAACGCATTGCGGGCTCTCATTTATGGTCTTTGACCTTATAGACACTTGGGTCAATGAGTTACTTAAATGTGGTCAATATTGTGACCATTTTTTTTAATAACCGAAATTGCTTTTAACATGATGGAACAATAAGAACAATTTGCAAATAAATGTATGTATGTAAGTATTAGTAGTAGGACAAGTAGATACTTTTGAAGAGATGTTATATTTTTGTGTTCTTTTGTTTAATACTCCTGCAGGCTTCCATTTATCACGATACTAAAATGTATATTATCCAAAACAAGAGTGAAAAGGCACTTTCTATGTAAGCAAGCTATATCAGTCGGGTAGGAACAATAAAAAAAAATTACATTAATGTGTTCTTTTATTTCCTTGTTCTTTTTATCGAGCTATTGGTAACGAATCGCGCGGTCCATTAGTGGCTCGTTGCTCGACTAATGCTGCCATTACGGAGATAGATTCTCGCCATACGTAGGTACAGCGTTCGCGAATTAGCGGCGAACGAAGTACGGGCTCTGATTGATCGAAACTCCGATCGTCCTTTGGTAAATGCGACATTTCAATATCTTCACATAAACTGTTTAATATGAATATATTGAGTACTGTATTTGATTTTTTTTTTATCATATTTTAACCATGTTTAACGTGTCTTATTTGTATGCGGTTTGACGCTTCTGTACCAGTTTTGACATGGATTTGAATAGTTTTTTTTTTGAGATGAGATGTTTTGCCGAATATACAACTAGCCTATAACACTCTCTAGCTCTCCAACTATCTCCATTCGAGAATCACATCGATGCGAAACTACGTTTTGACGTGAAAGGAGGACATAAAAATCCACTTTCGCATTTATAACATTAGTATGAATATGTATTTATTTATCAAAATAACAGTACTAAAGCTAAAAAATAACGTTACAGACAAATGAGTAACTAACAAACTTTGTCCAACAACATTCGCTATTAATATTACCAGTAAAGTCGTTATTAATATTACCATTTGCCGCTTGATCTCATTAGACAGAATCCCAGCACACAAAGTTCAAACAATGAACTAGGATTGATTCCAGCCTTCAGTTCGTTTCGACTGATGTCACTATTACGCGGGCAAATGGATGCCGATCTCTTCGAACCATGTATTTGACTATCGTTACAAACATGTGTCCGTCTCTCTTCGTCTCCATTAGAAAGACAAAGTCAGAAGTCGACATGTTCGTACTTTGGTGTTTAACAAGAAAAATGTGTACTGGAACAGTTTGAATAGTATTTATTGCAATGCTCTCGTATTCCGGCAGTCTTCAAATTGGAATGTAAACTAAACTAACTATGGTGCCAATAATTTAATTATAAGCCTTATTGACTGCTTTGGACTGAATATGTTCGTTTATTGTAGACATAAACATATTTAACTCTTAACTATTATAGATCAAGTAACTTTCTAAATAATAGATTCTTCTCGAAAACTACTGAATTATTATTGTAGCAGAATAATGATCAATCATAATCATATTTGAGGACACGGTAAGTAACATTAGAAATAAAATGAATAATGTGGAACAAATTGGTTGAATAAGTACCATTAATAATAAAATATATTACAATTATTTAATTTTCTTAACATAAACTGTTCTTTCAAGCTACAATGCTAATGCTGAGTAATATTTTCAAGCGAGAAAGCCCGTCTAACAGTGGAACATGAAAAGGCTAATAAAGTATTGTTACTTTTATAGGAGACAATTCGTATTACTTTATTACCTAAGACCTTGAATAGTATTCGCAGTATAGCAATAAGTGCGGCTCAAGCTGTGATTGATAGTGACGTGAGTGTCCGACATGAACAGATGTGGACGAATAGCCAACACGGACAAATCGACGCTCATTATGAGTATCGTCGGCAGCTTGTCAGATCAAATGTGTCCTTGACATGCTGCGTATATTGAGAAAGTTATTTCTTCTATAAAAGTATCACGAAATATTCTCCCATCCAATAACAATGTATCTATTGATTTTTTATCTAATCTCTGTCATTTTGCACCATTAAACCTGGGACTATGTATATTAAGCAATTTAGGCAAGTTACGGTAGGAGACGTGGAACATACTCAACCACCGAACAACTGAACAATCTAAATGCGACTGTATTTTATGACATAAAGCACTCAAAGCAAAGCAAGATCGAAGGACGCAAACATAATGGATTCTCAAACCTTTAACATAGGAAGCTTTACAACTCCCCAATATTAATATCAAACTCGGCAATATATCACTGGAACAGTGATTTGTATCCGGGAAGTGTCCGAATTGAATTTACTGACCAAACGTGGGTTACACGGCAGTCGCATCATAATGATCCAACTCCCAACGCACGCACGACGCGATAGCGACTAAAATTGAATGTATACATACGTAAGCTGAAGACGTTGGGAAAATTTTAAGTATAACACAAAGTTAAGGAAGAAATTGGGTTTGGCATAGCGTTCGGAAATTGCCACTGATGTGGGCAAGAAATTTGAAGAAACAGCTACAGATAAAACATCATAACGACGAACGAACAGATGTTACTGATGACTTAAATTAACAAGTTGAAACGAAATGAGAAATAGGTAAAAAGGAAATTGTGGAAAACGAAAGCAAATTATGGTGATTTTAAAAATAGTAGTACAAATGTGCTTCAATACTTCAAAGTATGAACTTAAAAATGGCTATTAGGCACTGTCACATGAAATCAATTGCTTGCGGCCAATGTAAGCCTCGGTTGTACTAATAAAAATTTTGATATATCATGTGCAATACTGATCACGAAGAATTACAACATATTATGTTTAATTCAAAAGATGCTTGTAAAATGTGCTCCGCGTACCTATTTCTCTCAACAAAACTTCCGAAACAACAGTTTTGTTGCACAACGTCAGTGAATTCCGATGTTGCCTTGATATACTGCACTAGCCACGCCCCAGGCTTCCGCCACGTCTTCAATGGGAATATAAAGTAGCGCTGCGGAACACGGCCAATAAATGCAAAAGTTAAAATGTACACATTTTGGATGTGCGCTTCTTCAGCCCACAGAATGTTTGCTTCGTTGTAACTTCCTGTTTGTTTCATATTGTTTTTAAGTTTACAACCAAGTACAGGCATATTAAAATTTATTAAAAGTATAAAATTTATTAAATTTATTAAAGTTAACTGCCTCGTTGGTCGAGCGGTTGCTAGCGCGACTGCCGATCGGGAGGTCCTGGATTCAAATCCCGGGTTGGGTACTGTTGGATTTTTCTAATT
>DWDX01005776.1:0-10221 GCA_018245675.1 Agara michaeli | reverse complement strand
ATGAATATGTAGGTAGGTAAGTTGGTTTGATAAGCGTTCTTAAAATGTGATAAATAAAAAATTGTTTCGTTGAAAACCGTCGAAACATTCATTCCGTGTGACACACAACAGATTACACTGTTAAAGAACGATTAATTACTTTCGATTTCAGTTAAACGATCTGAAAATTAATAAACTTACCGCCCGCGGGAAGCGCGCCGCAAGCCCAGACACATCAAACGCCCAAAAACATCAATCACTCAAACTGAATTAATCCACAACCAAATTAACTCTCCACAAACAGGGCACTTCACCCTAAAGCGCAACTCTGCAATCGATAAACTACTTTATCTCGAGCGACCGAAGCTCGGTATCGAACGAGCAAAAGCCGCAAATCAGTTTACCGGACTTCAACTTTAACGCCGCGTAATACGATCGAGAATAGAACGCGGGCGCCGTTTCGTCTCTCGATTTCATCCTATCTTCGCATCGTTTAGTTACGTATTCAATTTAAAAAGACGTAAGAGCCGATCGGGATCCGACGAGTCGTGAGGCTTACGAACTTCGTCTTAGAGGTGTTTATCGCGTGCGGTGGTCGATGTGGTGGTTTGGAAGTGGCGTTTTTATTTGATTCATTAGCGCAATATTTAGGAGTCATTAGGCGTAAATAAGCGCTTCTTTGAGCGGCGAGCGGAGCCGCGCGGCGGGCCGATGTCGCACGTTTTTGTGACGCTCTTCTCGATGAAACAATACAGGTATATTATGTGGATCGCACTATTAACCATGATTCTACTGTCGATGCAAATGAAAGACAAGTACCTGTTCTATGTGATTTTGTATTTCTAAGGCGTATTGTTGTATTTGTTGTATTTCTTAGAGACATTTTGCGAGATTATCTCGAGTGTGTTTGCGAGATTGTTAACGATGTCCTAATACAAGAATATACTCAGCGTTATACCTACTTATGTAAAATGTTCTTAATACCTACGTAATATAAATGACTTAGCGGAATCATTAAAAATAAGACCGGTAAAATAAAATAAGGCCACTCATTAAAAGAAGCTAGCCGATGAGGTCGTTCGTAGCCTTCGGCATTCAACCACGAGGAGGAATGGAGATTTTTACCAATACGTTGTTATTTAAAGACCGAGCTGAGCTGTCCTATCCTTACGTGCACACACTCGTCACACCGGAATACGAGAGTCCAGGCGGAAACAGTTCCAGCTGAGCCGCCATCGTCGTCCTCCTGCAGCCGGCGGCTCGGCAGAAATCCCACGCCGAGAACATCATTGGAAAAAACAACTTGCGGATTTCGCCGCGGTATTTCCTTTCACCGTTAGAGCAGGCGGTATGTTATTATAAAAAACGCCAATAACTTCGCAAAGACCGAGGATGTAACCGAAGTTAACGTGAGCCGAGCAGACTAAGCCGTGAGCATATTTCGCAAGTCCAATAAAGGCGCGTCCGCACCGCCCCCGCGCCGCGCACGCGACTCTGTTTGCGCGGGCCGCGCTCGCCTCGTTCGACTGTACTTGACAGCCGTTTAATTGAATAAATTATTACGACTTCACAAGTAGCTCAATTAACTAGTGATATACGTATCATTTTTTTTATGTGAAGAGTAGCGACCCGTCAAATATTTTTATTCGAATTTTAAAAGAGTTCTGAGAGTCTTTTCTACAGCCTTTTTCTCCAGCTCTACCGTAGCCTGAGTGCAGAAAGCGGTTTAATGATAATTATTAAATGTATGGACTTGCTCATTAAGTGAATGCTTTCTGATGAATAAAGCGAGTTGAAATTGAATTATCAAACGAGCACGGAGCGTCACAATCCACCGCCGACCAGTGCCCGGCCGCGACACATGCACAGCTCGTGTAGGATATATTGGAGAAGTGACACTAAAATCAATTAATCTGGATATTGTTGGAAGTATGGTTGTTGTCATCTCTCCGTCCAAATTAATAAAGATATTTAAATACGAAACCGATGCATCACACGATATTGACGTAACCGCGCACAGATGTTTAGAGATTCCAAAACATTACTGAATTGTTCAGTAGTAGTAAAAAGCTTTATCTATATGTGCTTACCTACATGTTTCAAAATGGTATTGTGATTCAGTTTATAAATAAAAATATTCTACATAGATTATGAAAAAACTATTGTTAGGTCCTATACAGAAATTCATAAAGCAAATAATTGAGTGAGCGCTATAAATGGTTTCCGAAACAATAACTCCTCCGTAAAATACGAAATAATTCCACCGAAACACGATGACAAACATTGAGCATTTAATATATGAAATGCCATTAACAATGCACCCGACCCCAGCGCGCAGCCCTGGCCGACCCTCGCAACGGAAAAACAGCAAATTAAACGGTAATAGTAATCGAGACGCGATAAAACATGCGCCTAAACTGGCCTAGGGCTGCCGACGCGTGTATTCGGTTTTTAGTATTTTTATTTCTGTCAAATATTTTTTGAGGGATTCAATTAAAGCATCATACACTTAACGTTTACGAAAATAAGAGGACTGGAAAACCCGCATTCGTAGCGGCCGCCGCTTACATCTTAGATTTAGAGCGTTTCATACATTTAATGTAAAAATAATTAAGAAAATTTAAACTTATTTCCATTCTTTAACTTCAATTTACGCAAACAATCTTTGCGATACTGTTTCGTATCGTTACAAATAAAAATGGCGAGAAGCGGCAGCCCTACCGAGGCCCACGGAGCGCGCGGGCGGCCGCCGCGGGGTCGCAGGGTTCCAACGACTGATACTATTTGTTGTCAACGCGTCCGTTGGCAACTGGAAAACTAATTAGTAGAGAAGTTGTGTGGATTTACATAATTGTCGGTCGTATTGTGTTCCACGGTGACCTCGCGTGCGACTAACGTTGAACGGCCGAGCGAGCACCGGCGGCTCTGTACAAGAATGTCCCTCACGTCACGTCTGTCGTGTAGCATCTCACACGCGGCCACGTGATCCCCTGTTGTGATGACCGGGCCGCGGATAATCTATGAATATAGTATTTGTAAATAGTATCATGTACCTACATATAGGTAACTTCGGAGACGGACTCGGAACACGTCCGTCTTATTGACACAAATCTGTTTTCTGGTCGGAATTGGTCACATGCTCGTAGCGGTCGGAACTTCTAACCCACTTTTTTAAAGTTGGGAAATCCATCGAGCCTCATCGAGGACGTCCTTCGGTCGGAGGGCGACAGAGCGTAACGCCGGGCTCCAGCCGGTACCTACGCGGCCCGAGGTGGTCCTTCGCAGTCAACGGGTCCGCGGTGACGGATTTTCTCCTCCTTGCGCGGAGCCGACGGCGTCGCTCCCACTACGAGACCGCTACTCATAAATGAGACGGAGTCGGTATAGTGTCACGAAGCCATGGTTCGAGTCTACAATGGGGACGTTCGTAGATTAGCAGACGACACCACATAATGTAGAACAAAAAATGCAGTGAAATCGAAACCGCACGTCGCTAGGACGTGAGCGGTACCGCGGCGCGGCACGCGAGCCGCCGCTGCCACCACACCGACACGTAGATTAATCTCCTGCAATACTTCCACGACTCACAACTTACATACTTAATTTGGACAAAGATTAAAGTGAACGAATGTAATTGCGACACTTCTCAACTGAATTTAATATTTAATAGAAAAGGCTAATTAACTTACTCGCTCAAAGTACTACAATTTACTATTAATTTAATTCTATTGCCTACTATTTGGACACACAATAACGATATCTTTCGTTACTCGTAACGGATGAATGATAAAGTACCTAATTTTACTAGCGTTTTTTAACAAAAGTACGCAGCGATTTGCAGTTCGAGATAGAAGGATAGGATCTTTAAACTCTTCTATTATCATAAGATGTCCAACGCATAGTTGGCACAAGAGATCGTTCGTACGAGCGGCCGGCGCGGCGGTGACACGTGTAGGAGTCAATAAGAGAGTGTAGCCGGTGGCACGAGGCGCGCGCGCGTGTCGGCCACGTGCGCGCGGCGGCCGCGTGGCGCGCGCTGATTGGCTACAAGTCAACAAGGCGGCCGCGCGACGCAACCGGACGTATCCGCTTACGACGCAACGCGCCGCTTCACCGCTACGTTGTACCGTATTGGAAGTGATTTTTAATTATGTCCTCTGAGGATTGTTTGCGAGGGAGCTTATGTCGGTAAGCTCGGGAACGATGTTGAACGTCGACGTGAGCGCTCATCTGGTTTATTTTGGCCTTACGTGTTACGAAAGAATACCCGTGCATATGCAATGTGGCTTAGGAGTCGCATGGAACTGTCGCATGAGTCATGACAATTTCAAACATCGTTTATTAGTCGGTCTAGTGACTCGTGAATCGTTCATTCGTATGATTCAAGTTGAAGTGACGATCATTATTTTGTAAAGTAACAATTACAAAAAAGTTACATTTACGAATAAACGTCGAACTAAAGGAGGTTCACTCTAGTTATGATCCTATGGGAATATAAATAGATGTATCGGCATACATTTATTTCAGGTTTCTTAATTTTCCCGTTGTGACTATACCTACTAGCTTGAACACGAAAGTTATGTTGCTTAGAACTACTAAAATGAGTTAATAACTGACGAAATTGTCGTTTTTAAGTTTCTATAAAAGATCACATTTAAGCCTCCCACAGCTGCGGACCGATTTTATATCGTATCACGCACCTCCCGCTTCACAAAGTTACATGCGACTTATAAATAAAACGTCCAGTCCAGTGTCCAGCAGTGAAATAGACATATTAATCGCACGTCACACAATATCTGTAGGCGACGCGGCCCCATACACCGCAGACGAACCGAGTGCAGTACGATCATTGGAACGATGCGGCACAGACATCAAGAGGTAGGCGGAGTTAAACAGGTGAGCGACAAAAGCCACAGTACAAGTGCATCACAAACGGACCGGTCGGCACCGACCAGTACGCGGGGCCGGCGCGCGTTGTGCGCCCGCTCTGTGCCCGCTCTGCGACATGGCGGATGACGCGCCTCTAATTGATTCGTTGTGTCCGCGGCGGCTCGCCTGCGTGGCGGCGGCTTCGGTTTGCTACAGTTTATTAGTTTTCACGCAGTTTAGTGCTGCATGATTCATGTACGTAGCAAAGTGTTGCCCCAAATCGCTTGGACACCGAATATCGTTGGCGACCCGGGTTCTTCGTGGTTTAGATTTATTTAATATGAAAAACGATTATACAGTCTGATTGTACGGTACTGCTAAGCTAATGTAAGTTGGTCTGTTGAGAGAAATGGCAGTCTGTACATTGTTTGTATGTAATGTACGTACGTACGTCCTGTTCCTAGATACCAACCAAGTAATATTTTTCTTAACACCTATTACTACCTGAAGTAATGCACACCATCAGCCGGTCACACTGCCGTATCTTAGAGGATGGTTACAGATGTCCATGGGCCTCGGTGGCCACCTGTGACTGTCGCCTGTTCGTTTGCTTCTCTCTTCACAAAGTAAATTGGTAAAAAAAAGTGGTAGCTCGATACGTAACTTCTTAATAAAGCTTAATTAAGTATAAGAAACAGATTTATGATTTGTTACTAAAATATGTATGAGCACAATAAACAAAGGCAAGCCTTCCGTAATATCACTCCATTAACCAAAGCCGACTAAATAAATACTTAAGTTAGGTGAAAAAAAGTTTTAATTTGCACGTAAAACTGAATGTTCAGCGATTATAAAATAAAAAGTCCTATTCTACGTTATAGAGCCCGAGTACAAACTTGAAACCTTTAATTAAATTTTGCACTAACCGGCTCCGTCGCCATACTTGCCGAGCGACGGTAATTTAGTATTTGTCAGCTCCGCCGGCGACTCCGAAACGACGTACGTACCAATTAACTTTCAAACGAATCAACTTTATTGCTTTGAATTACAGTTGATTGTCGATTGTGTCAATTATTAGTGTTTGTAAATTGAGGCGCGGAAATCCAAAACGTTGTATCGACAAATTATGTTTAGCAGTGAACAGACTTCTGGCTTTACGTTAAGGTCTATTACGGCTTAACATTTTAGGATACCCAGTGTTTATATTTAGAATGTCAGTCAGCGCTAATAGGTATTACAAAACGGCTTACTTTATACCAAGGTTTCAAATAACAACCTTAACGCTAACATTTTAAGGCCGAGTTTACTTCAGAGGGAGTAGGTAAAGTCACAAAGTGTAATTAGTTAATAGAAAAGCCAGTTCCGAGCTTTCATAACCCATCGATTTCTAGTCGAGGAGCTCACGGGAAAACTGGCGCAATAATGAAAGTACTTATGTAATTAAGCGTCGATTTACTGCGCTAATTACTCCGCGAACGCTCGCCGCCATTTTTAATTAAATAAAATTCGCCATTTAAAACGGCCGAAGCCGCAACGGCGGTCGGTTCGGCCAACGACGGGCGAGCCGAGATCCACCTCCCGACCAACGAGTACCTACTTCCATTACGAGCCTTGCGACTGCATAGGCCATGAGCACGTTTCACAGCGAAACGAAACTATATAAGTAATGCTGTTTTGCAGCACAAATTTGTGCCTTGAGAATTACTGTAATTGTTGTTTTTATCGAGCTCCGAATTTGTAGCTACAGATTATTTTTCTGCTCGGTGTATATCCTGGCGCTCCATGTGTTCTGCGATGTCGTTGGGTAGTACCAGTCTCATGTTCTCCTGCTATCTGGTCACAATGACGCTGTAGTCCTCTACCCCGGCCGCGGTGGCCGGTGTGGTACAGATGACATATTTGAACACATTGAAGGAACGTAATAATATAGTATTTACGTTTCATCATTTCATTTTCCGTTTTGCATGCTTTCTTACAAATTTTAAAGTTGAATTTATTTTATTATTTAGTATTGTATATATCACACTGATATTATGTTCGTTTAATATTCCTGATTTATTATAGGTACTGCTATTAATAGGTAACTATTTATTTCACGTTAACGGTTACCTATTTGACATCACAGCACAGTCTGTGCGCTCCCTATAAAATTAGATTTTGGTGTAGGAATACGTATCGGTTTTGTATCCTAGTCTCTACAAATTTCTTTCGTATTGTTCCTATAAATTAGCTTCGAATCTTCTAGGCTCGATCGCTCACTGGCAAACTGTTCAGTAGGAGCTCAAACTTTGTCTTCGTCTCTGTCATAGCGCACTCCTTGATAATCGAAGTAAAGAGAAATCTCATAAGACACGAAATCACGCCGAGTAGCGCTACCCGCGACATCGTGCATATTACAAACATAGTAACCGGTCTAGTCGTTCTTCGATACCCTCGAATCGGTGCAGACAATGGTAATACTAATATTGAAACATCAGTCGGTAGCGCCGAAGCGCCATCGACCGAACGCCTTTCAAACGTTCGCTAACAAAAGCGCGCAAACATTACAACAAATAAGCCGGTGTAATCTCCCATCGGGCCACATAATGCGAAGAACTTAATACTCTAGCCCTCTAAAGAAATAAAGAAACGCGCGGCTCGATGACAGTGTCGAGTGACACTGCCCGACCGTCGCTACGTTCGAACACGACGACTCTTAAAACTACATCAATAAAGTTGAAAATTGATCGATTGCGTGTCATTTTATAATGGCCCTCGCACTTTAAACTGCCGCTTGAGATCCGAAGAAACAAAATACTTTCGTTTTCTGAACGTGTATGTATGTTGCGGCAATAAGGTCGATAGTAGCTCATAAACACGAGCTCTTTCACACACCGCCAGTGAGCGCCGAATTGTATGGAACCGAACTAAACCGCTCGTTCAATCCATAGAATCAGATATTGAGAAGAAATGTCTTGAGTAATTTATATTTACTCGTAATACGTGGCACCCGGCTAACGGCAAACCATTACGAAGTACAAAATAATTTATTTCCTGGATTAGTGGACAACAGTAGCCCGTGCCGGTCGAGTGTCGACGGTGGCAAACGCCTACCTGTATCTAGCCAAATATAAAAAATACAAATCGTTTTATTATTTAGTGCGTTTAATTAAACTCATTAATTTTACAGTGCATTTAGTTTATCTAGCTAGCGCTAGCGCGTTGCGGCGGATTGCGATGATCTGTGAACAAAACGATAAACTCACAGGCAATTGACACTGATGTACACAGTGATTAGGAAACGGCTTCGTGATACTGCAATAATAATGGCTCTTCATCAACTTAACGACAGACTCCGTAAACTTGAACATTATCTGAAGAGGTACATACATATCACCCGCTACTGCAAGTGACACACAGCACGCCGCTCGAGCTGGCAGACCGCTTATTGCATTCTACGTTGTGAAGAATTTGAATTTCGAAAATACTGTGTACAATACAAAAGATCTGCGTTTACTGTAGTACAAGACGATATGTGACAGAATTCCAATCTAAAGTCCTAATACTTAACTACTAAACGAAATCGCTCTCTCCCTCTTCTTGGACACAAAAACGAAACGTTTCGCGTCGTTTCATCCGTAACAATTTGACCGTCATGCGCGCAATGAAGTTTCACTTCAATGAAGTATGTCGTATTGGACATAAATATTATCAAGGTAACTTTTAGTTGTACATAAAAAGGTTATGATGATGTGTACAACGTTTCTTACGTAATATGATCGAACGATAAGTTCATTTCCAAACCAAACAGTTGCTTATTTTATAGATCTATATGTATTATTTTTTCTATATGTTTTGCATTTTTAATAAAAGTAGAAGAGACGAAAGCAGACTATTGGCCGCTAAAATACGACCAGCTTCATTACTCCCTCTCAACGAAAAACAAGGGATTCTTAAAATTCCCAGAGTAAAAACTCACGAGCGGAAATATCAAATGTAGAGTTCCGCCGGCCGCCTCGTAATGCACACCGTCATGATATGTACAGAACCTGCTATTATCCATTCTATAGCCAATTCTTTGCGCGACTTCTTTATACGCATAACCGGTCTAACTAGGCCTCCGAGTTCGAAACGAGGCGTATTACTGACGCGGCGTTTGAGAGACTTATTATAACTGGGTGATATTTTATAGGTAGTAATTGAATTACCCTTATATTTAGTTGTTTCCTGCTTATTTTTATTATTCGAGCAGGAAGGAGCCGTCAAATTTTAATCAAATTATTCCTTCACAAAGGATTATGATTACGTGCCATTGAACATGACCATTGATTACTAACGGAGTTTTTGTATTAATAATAGATTTAATTTTGTTGATCGTTCGTGCGTTCGTCGCGTTTTTTACGTCGATTGGTATGGGTTCTTACGTCACCGTTTAAATTTCGAAATTCCTCGTTAATCCTCAGTCGTAGGTACCGGTAACCTCTATCATCGTCCCTTCTTATCGTTTCATTGTTGAATTCGAGAATGATACGGTTCAATGCCCCGGTGACGCGAGATATTGCTCGTTAGCCAGCTGGACTTCTCGCACCTCGGTTAGTCTCATCGATGCGTCCCACCACGTCGAACCTTCAGCTCGCCTCGTCCAGAACACGTGTAGAACTATACCAAGCGTGACATATCACAGCTCGCAGCCGCCCCTCGGAGCGATCGATGGGAACGACAAGAAACCGAATGAGATCCCGCGCAACACAATTTCCCGCTCGTGGCCTCAAACGTGTTTACATTTCTCAGGTTTTATGAAAGTGGAAATGTTTTTAGAAATATACCTAACGAAATGTTCGAGGGATCGAGTTACGAATTATAGCACGACGTCGGTGTAACTCACCGTACGAGAACGTCGATTTAGTGGTCGGTTATTATAAAGTCGACTTCCACGTTACATCTCTTATCTTTATAATTATTTCAGTTAGAAATGTATATTATGTACTCGCATGTTTATCATCTATCTTCTCTAAACATCTCCGTGGGCCGGTTCTCTTTTACGAGCGGCTTTTACAATATATCCAATATTAGCGAGTTTTGAGCCGTGGAGATGTAGGGGCAGGTGTACCTACTCCATCTATACAGAAGGTTATTACGATGTAGGTATACGTTAAGCACGAACGGCCACTTGATTCCGTTCAATCTGAAATATTTTATTGGAAGCTGTACTGGTGTTCTGCCGCCCTTGTGATAGCCGATTCTTATCTTTTAACGTAATAAAGCACTTAACGTACTTATATAATTATTGTAATATAAGTAATAAAGTACGTTACTGTATTGACACAAACGGCAATAAGATGCAACCGGGCAGCGTGAAACTCGTGGGAGAGGTCCCGTGCGGGCCGCGGCGGG